>ML789760.1:129828-140044 GCA_009831015.1 Picea engelmannii | reverse complement strand
ACAATCAGAAAAGGTCTCAAAGTAGGGCCAAGCAAAAAAAAAAAAATGAGAGGAGGAGAGAAGAAGAAGGGCATGAGAAAAGTGAAATTATTTTCTTTTTGTGATATGGGGCACTATGATGGACAATGTCCCAAGAAGAATAAGGGTGGAAGAGTAGCTACAACAAATGAGGAGGAGTTCACTTCTCAGTTTGAGAGGGAGTGTGCTTTCATAGTTTGTTTCTTGATAGTTGAGACACCATCCAATGGTTGGTGTGTAGATAGAGTTGAGTAGGCCCCTCAAATTTAGAGTGTTGTAGCTCAGGGGAATCATACTCAATTATCGAGTACACTGTATTCAGGGATGACTGGTCCACCCAGGAGAGATTCAGTTTTAGAGTTGTCAAGTATACAGACAGTTGGTGCATATGCTTCAGGGTCACATACTACTTTGCAGAGATCTATTGATGAGAGTCAGGGGCATAGGGAGACTATTTCGAGAGAGTTTACTTCATGGAAGAGGAAACCAAGATGGTTTCAGGAGACCCTAAAGGAAGGTAAGGAATATGCTAGAGAGCCTCAAAGGTTGGTTAGAGAGAGTAGGAAACCATAGAGATTTGGGTCCCACTTGGTTATTAAGATGACCATATCAATTTCAGATTCCACTTTTGATGATCAGGTTACAACCATACTCATCGAGTATTTTCCAGCAGGAAAGGATGTCCACTTTAGGGACAATATTGGAGGGGTGAGTAACACTTTCCTCGATAAGAGGGAGTGTTTAGATTTAGGTACCTTGGAAAGTGGTCCCCTTATGTTTTTGAGTCTCTAAACACAAAGGGGGGGAATTATTACTGTCACACTTTACTTTATGTTCTAATTTCACTTTGAATTTATTCACTTAAGTCATAAAGTGAAATTAGTCACTCAAGTATAAAGTGACATTTAATTCACTTGATTAAAGTGAATTAGAGAACATAAAGAAAACTATGGAAACTTAAATCAAAGTGGGTTTTCAAATGAGATTTATGATATGTGATCTCATCCATTGATTAGGCTTGGGATAGATTTAATCTAGGACCTTGATCTTCTAGGTTTGGCCTAAGAGAGGCTAAAGGAGGAAAGAGGGTAAAGTGAGGCTCATTTGTTCACTTTATCACTTGAGAAAATTGGGTGAGGATAAGAGGAGTGAAGAGGATAAGAGGAGTGAGGGTTTGGAGAACACTTGGGCACATTCTTGAGGAGAGGAGGGTGAACAAGGGTTTGAGCATGTCTTCTTGAGAAATGAGGGCACAAGCTAGCATGGAGGGTGCATCCAATGTGAGGGGTGTATTTACTTGAGAAAGGGGCACATTCAAGAAGGGAGGGTGCACTTGATTGAGGTCAAGGAAATATTATTGGGCACCATTGTGAGATGCAAGGGGCACATTGCTAGGTGAAGGGTAAACAAAATAGTAGAGGGCACACTCTTATGTATATAGGGCACACTAGTGTGGTTGATTAAGCCAAGGAAAAAGTTGTGAGAGGAAAAGGGCGCATCATAGGATTGGGTGCATTCTCCAAGGAAAGGGGTGAAATTCTACAACAATAGCAAGAAATCAAAGGTATAGAAAGAGAAGGAGGCGCACCAAGTCAAAGGGTGCCTTGTTCTAAGGCTAGCAGGCACAATTTTTTAGGGACTCCATTACAATCTTGAGAAGAATCTTGGATTGTATCAGGTTCCTTGGGTATTTACTTGTTGTAGCATTTTATTTGAGATCTCCAATATATATCTGTATCTCTTACTTGTTTTCCCCATGGGGGTTTTTACAGGGTCATGTTGACCAAAAACACTTGTGTACATTTGTAATGGATTGCTTAGTACTTTTAGCTATGTTAGTTGTTAAATATCCTAGAGGTTATTTGATCTTTTGAGCTATATGCATGTGCTAACTTGTATGGAAGACTAAACCATATTTTAACCCATCCAAAGAGAGCCTCAAAAGGGCATCAAATCACAATACTAAAGGTAGATTTTCTAGGCAGAATTATCAGACTTAGTGATTGTCCCAAAATAGTGAGAAAACAATTTAGTAACCTTCATTTTAATGTCCAACATTAGGTCAAAGGACATACCTATGTTGGCAGCCTTTAGTACCTCATATTTTGTTTTAGGATCATCATCGGGATATTTGGCATAGGCCAAAACATAAATCCCTATGTCATGACGAAGTCTTATGCAATTCCGAGAAAGACTGTAACTTTCGTTAGCACCTGCTCTGATACGTACCAATAGTCCATTTCCTATCCTCCACACAAACCAAGTTTTGAACAAAGGGAAGGAATTTGTAAGAGCCTTCCATATAATTGAAGCTTTCTTATAGGATTTGTTTGGTTCCCTGTACCGGTCTAGAATAGTTTTGGTTTCCTAAATACTTCGATTGTAGAGCTCGACCCCAAAGAGAAATTTTGTTTGTAAGAAGCTAAAGGGTTCGAGAAGCCAAGGATTGAAAAAAAATGTGGATTTGTTTAATGCCCCATCCTTGCATATATTTAAGCATGGCTAAAGTGAACCAATAAACGATAGGAAAACCTTTAGACTCATCTTTGCCAAACATAGAAAGCATAAACTAAGTTTTCTGATTTTATTGAGCATTACCTTCGGAACCATTGCGATGGATGTCCACTACATGGGAATACTTTCTAGTACTTATTTAACCAACAACAAACATCCTCCCATGGAAATAAAGTGATTGGTCCATACATATATACATTTTTCTACCTTTTTATACATCCAATGTCAATCCTCAAACCTGTTGTCATTTGCTTTGAGCATGAAGCCTAAATATTTCACGCCTTCATTAATGGATTTAGATTGGAACCAAAGAAAGTATTTTATGGTGGAGGAAGAAAAATCATAAATATTTTGTATAATCATACATTTTTTTTGGTCATAAATGACCATGCCAGATACCAAAGAGAATTGATCAATATTACGCTTCAGGAAATTAAAGAAAATGTTGTTACCTGATATGAAAACAAAAACATCATATGCGAAAAGAAGATGTGTTATTGCCATTGTCTGTGAAAGGTTTACCACTCTTATTTAATATTTGTTAATAGAATCGTGGACAAGATGGATAAGGGCTTCAAAAACAAGTAGAAAGAGAAGAGGAGATAACAAACATCCCTGCCGAGGTCCCCACGAAGAGCCAAAAAAGGATGTGGGATGACCATTTATCAAAACAGAAAAAACTCATTGATTGAACACGACCCATTAACCAGTTAACCATATTGAGATCCATCCCCATTTGAATTACAACTAATCTTAAAAAATTCCAGTTGATTCTATCATAGACTTTCGAATGCTCGATCTTGATAGTTGCAACACATAGATTTTTTTTTTTCATCCAGTGTAGCGTCTCTTGAACCAAAGAAACAACATCATGTGTTTGGTGATTCTATAGAAAACTAATTTTTTCTTTAGAGATTATCTCACTGAGGATTGGTTTTAATCTCGTTGCATTGATTTTTTATATTAGTTTTTAAACCAGATTGCAACAATAAATGGGTCGAAATTCATCAAAGGACTCAACATTATGAACTTTTTCTGAATATTGAGACTCCCTGATATATTTCAATAGATCGAATTTGATAAGGTCGTAAAAACTAGATAAAAATTCAATAGTCAAACCATCTGGACATGGACACTTTTCCATTTACATACTGGATATGGATTCCATTAGTTCTCCTTCAGTTACTTCTACATCTAGGGTATTATTCATTTCATCAGTTATGGATCGAGGAAAGAGGGAGAGATTCTCCAAAATTTCCCTAATAGGGCATCCAACTGGTTGCGAGAAAATGAATTTGAAATGTTGTGTGCCTAGATCGACGACATCTTTAAAGGATGAATAAGTTATGTCATTTTGATCCTTTATTGACCAAATCGTGTTCATGTTTTTTATAATATTGGAAAAATTATGGAATAATTTTGTATTATTATCTCCCTCTTTAATCTATGTCTCCCTACTTTTCAATTTTCTCATTTCCTCTTCTCTGGCTAGGTGTTCCTTTTTACGAAATTCCATCCTCTGAAGTTGGTCTATGGTATCAAAATCAAAGAGATATGAATCATTCGAGGCATATATATCACTTATACAACTTTCCAAATCCTTTAGCTTTGCTTGTACCTTAGCTTGATAATCCTTAGCCCAAATATAAGACTTTTTCTTAAAAAGTTTTAGATTTTCCTCCAACTAAAAAATCAAGGTTCCCAAGCAAGAAGAGATGAGGGGGATCTAGGAGGATTCAATCATTTTGATATAATCCTCTTCACGAATCCATATATGATTAAAATGAAAAGGAATTGGAGTTTTAATTTCATCTTTAACCATTTCCAAAAGAATCAGACAATGGTGTGATATTTTGCTTGCTTCAATCCAAGATCGAATATTAAAGGGGAAAGAAAGAAACCTCTCTGGAAATATAAAATGATCGAGTCTCTTTGAGATGGATTCATTACTAGAGAATGAATTCCTCCATGTGGGAGTGAATTTGATAGGTTCCATATCAATCAAGTTATTATAATTTATGTAATGGACGAAGAAATCTTCCAAAGGGTCTTTTCTGGAAGTAGGACCCAACACTTCCCTAATCATTGTAGTAAAATTCATATATCCTCCAATAATGATGGGATAAGAGATGAGAATACCATCCGCAGATAGTTTTTCCAAGAATGGTTTGCGTTCACTATATAGCTCGTATATATTCACCACCATAAAATTTAAATTTAGTTCTTGAGAAAACAAGTCGATGAAAATGAAACGTGGGGAGGAAAATGACGCGATCATGTTGCATGTCGAGTTCCATGAAATAATAATAGCGTTATATAAATCTTTTGATTCGACGGAAGGAAATGACCAGTTTCGCAGCCAAGAAGATAAAATTTCTTTGGATTTCTATCCTTCAATCATCGTTTCTTATATCATGATAATATTAGGCTTATTATTAAGAATAATCCATTTAAGGGGTAGCATTTTGGGGGTGCCCCCGAACCCCCATATATTAATGGAGAGAATATTCATTTTCCACCCCGAAGGGGGCCTTTTACTCTAAGATCATGATCAATTGTAGCTTGCTTCCCTTTCAATATATATTCCCTATCCTAATTTTGAGATTTTGACAAATTGGAATTTATACCATCATGTCCCACAGAGCGAGTGCCCATGGCTAGTCCTCTCTAGGATGTTTCTTGATTAGTAAGATTCATGTGAGAATGAAGAGAATATGTTCTTTATTTATCTAGAGAGTTATTGGAATAGGATGCAAAATAAGTTTTCCTTTGATGTGAAGAAACCCTAGTGTGTGCGGGAGAGACCGAGACAAAAGAGGTTGAAATAGAGTAACTTACCAAAGGGATTTTAGGTGGATAGAAAGGGTAATCAGAGTGAGACTGAGATGTAGGGGATTCATTTACAAATGAAACATTCCTTACAAGCAATTTTTGTTCATTCTCCTTCCCTTTAAAGTTATTTTTTTCTTCATTTAAAATTACATCACACACGGGCGTGGAAAAAGGATTTAGTTTCATATTGGATGATTCCAAATGATTTTCTATTGAAATATCCTTTGTAGGGGGTATGAAAATTTTTGGCGATTCCTTCCTCTCGACAACCCTTGAATGTGGATTTTTCTGTGAAACATACGATTGATTCACCATTGATTTTTTTATACACTTTTTCCTTGAACACTGAGCGAATTTTATATTGTATGGAAATGCTTCAACAATATGACCTACCTTATGGAAGGAAAAGAATCGAAACTGAAGGCACTGATAATATATATGTTGAATCCATGAACTACCTTGGAAACACAGTTCAATATCTTCGTGAAATCCATATTTCATATTAACCTCCACCTACACCCACTTGACTCTATGATAAGGATTGGTAAAACAATCTTCCTTTACACACACAAACTACCCTATACGATTTCCAATTTCTCCCAGAATCGATGGAGTCCAAAATATCATAGGTAGTCCAGGAAAAAGGGTCCAAACTTTCTTTTTTTTCATCGGTTGTTGAGTCGCATCAAAATCCATATTCCAACACTAAATGGAGAGACCAGAAGGTCCCAAATACCAATCCTTTGCGAGGAATTTTTCATCCTTATCTTCTAAAGAGAATATAGCACAAAACCAGCCATGCACCAAGATGTCAAACTTAGGCATGGAATCCAATAACAAATCCCAATTACAATGAATTCATCATTCAAGGGCCAGCATGATGACCTTTTTTCCAGCTAAACGAGCAACAAGATATTTTTCTTGTGGAATAGGAATGCCATCCAGGGAAATATCATCCATGACAACCATTTTGGACCTTTCCTACCGAGTTTTCAAGGTAAATATTGGTTTGCACCAAGTATTCACATTATTCGAAACTGAGCCTGGACGATGTGTTTTAGATCTTAGATTACCAGTCGTAGTAATGACAACATCGGATGCATTGTGGAAAGTTTCATGTGTAATTAGGAAGCATGCAACTGTTGTCCCTTTCTTTTTTTGAACCAATTATGCAATGTAATGCAATTGGTTTCTAATTTAAACAAATTCTAAAAAATAGGAAAATACCTCTAATATTAGTTGAGTTAGCCCAAATTCTTGTAGAAAGTCTAATTTTATGTATTTTTAGGTTTTTCTCCTTGAACAACTACCTAAGCCAAAATTTTGACCTCCATCCAGCTAGAAACACTCTTTTTGACCCCCTAGCTCCAGGAAATCCCTATAGTTTTTTGGCCCTCAAACCATAGTGTCATAGATCTTCCAACAAATTTTTTTTCATTCAAAGGAATGACAGTGGATGGGTCCCACTAGCTGAAACCTGGTGCCCTAGATCCAATGCAACCGATGGTTTATCGATCCAAGTCCTAGTTTGTGTTTTATAGCGAGTTGCAACTCCCATCCTCAAGCCATTTAGGGACATGTCAACAATTTGGTCCAGGGGAATAAAATCCAAAGTGAGAAACATAACAAAGTTTTATAATCTCTCACACGTCTGTTTGGCCAAGACCCATGCGACCACACTACCCACAATTTATCAACAAAGTGTTCTTGAAAATCGACCTCTTGTTCAAAAAGTGCATTATGCCTCATTGAGAAAAACCCTAGTGTCATAGGTCCTCCAACAAATGGTTTTTTGGTCAATGGAATGACAGTGGAGGGGTCCCACTAAATGAAATCCAGTGCCCCCGATCCAAAGCAACTGACGGTTTTTCCATTTGAGTCCTAGCTTGATTTTTATCGCAAGTTGAAACTTGCCTCCTCAAGTCATTGAGGGACTTGTCATCAATTTGGTCCAAGGGATTAAAATCCAAACCGAGTAGCATAATAGAGTTTTGTAAGATCCCATAAATCTGTTTGGACAAGGCTCATGTGACCACACTACCCACAATCTCTAGAAACAATTTTCTTGAAAATTGACCACTTGTTCATAAATTACACTATGCCTCATTGAAAAAAACCCTAGTGCTAGATATCCTCCAACAAATGGTTTTCTGGTCAATGGAATGATAGTGAAGGGGCCCCACTATATGAGACCCGATGCCCTAGATTGTGAGTTGCAACTCACCTCCTCAAGACATTTATGGAAATTTTGGCAATAGACCTTGACCTAAACCATGACCATGACCTAGACCTATACCATGACATAGACCATGACTTAGACCATGGAAAGATAAGGCATCAAAAGGAAAGGCACGACAAGGCAATGTATTGGTATAGATCTAGGTCCAGGTATGGAAATGCAAGGAGAGGAAAAGTAAGGCAAGGTAAGGAAATGCAAGGAAAGACATGACAAGGATAAGCAAAGCTATACATGGCAAGACAAGGCAAGGTCTAGCTCTAGCTCTAGGTAAATCCTATTAATTATGATAATACATATTTCACAACTATAAAGATACCTTAGATATATGAATAAAGAGAGCTTGTGTTATGACATTGAAATTCTCATGCAAGTATTTTTATCTAATATAAATGGGATAACAAGTTGTAGAATTACACGCTTAATGAATCCTTTGATTGTAATTTTTACATATTAAACTTGTTCATTTAGTAAAAACATTATTTTTTTTAGGAAAAAAAAAGGTATGATACATGAATGCGATGCCTTTTTTATTTAACTAACTTGATAACAAATTCTCTCTAATGATGAAAATAGCTATATTTTTACAAATAATTAGTTTTATGAATATCATAATCAAAGTACCTTTTAGATGAATTGTGGTTATCTAAGGCAAGGCATGGCAAGGAAATGCAAGGCAGGCAAGGAAATGTAAGGAATGACATGGCATGGCATGGTGTAACATACCCAACCACCAACATGCCAGGATACGCCACTATATCCAGCTGCAACACACCCAGCCACCAATAGGCGAAGCACACTGCAGTCCCAAGACTCAGTTCTCTGGTCTTATATCGAAAACAAAGGACTTATCAACAATGTTAGAAGCATGCACACCACATGCATAAGACAAGCTCTAGGCTACACCATAAATAAGTAAGCAATGTGCCATGCACAACAAATAGTCAACAGACAAGAACATTAAAAATACATATATCAAAGATAATTAAATACATAGCGGAAATAAACATTACATAGAAAAACACAGAGAGCACATATATATGCAATTAAATGTTCACCAACTGGTTGCAGACCAAGGAAGTTCCTCGCAACCATATACCCTTATGTTCATTTACTCTCAACAACAGGTCACCCCCGAGCCAGGGCTATGAATCTACAAGGATGGGTCCTAGGCCAAGTCTAAACACACAACAGTTAGATAAGTAGCTCTCGGGTTTCCCAACCTCACAACAAATCCTAATTTTCATTTCTCTCTAGGGCTCCAGTGCTACTGGTCAGGAAATATCCCTACTGGAAAATCCAAGGACTCTCAGGTGTGGACAATTCCATTCAAACTGCCATGAGTCTCATAACTAACATGCCTCTCAGCACTCAAGATATCACAATCCTTTCGACACTCACAACAATCCAAGTACACCAGCTCTCTTCTACCCAAACTGCATAGCCCCAAGAGAATGGATCCCCTTCTCTGCAATGCAGTACCTCAGGCTGCCCATCTCCTTCCAAGGCGCCAGTGCTTATGGCTAAGAATATACCTGTTGGGACTCTCAAGACTTTCAACTATGGACAATTCTATCTGAACTGTGTTGACGGGCGAAATTGACCGTCCGTCAACTGGGAGAGTGGAACCGGTCCGGGGTTGTCTAAATAACCCAAGCCATTTGGAATGGACCACCCTGACGAGTTTAACGGCTCCGTTGGCCGCTCTAAGGTCTTTCAAGAAAACCAAAGAGAGAATTGATCTGAGCTAAGTAATCTAACTAAAGTAAATAAAACAAACTAAACTATAATTAAATACAAGAAACTAACTAAAATAAAGGAAACTAGAAACTAATAAAACAAAGAAAAGGAACTAATATACTAAATACTAATTATTCTATACAATCCACTAATTACTATTATAATAACTCAAATCAACTGTCTAATTATCAGCTACAATATTTCTTATTCACAAATGTACACTATGAACAATCTACAGATTTAATTAAAACCTGCAAAACTCATGTATATTCTGCCCTAAGACATCCAAAAATCTCTTTTTTTGATTTTTATATTTTATGAAAAAGAAATAAACATTACTGAAATTAAACAATCTAATATAAATCTAAATAAGATTATATCTAAATTAAACTACTTAATGAAAACAATAAACAACAAATTAATTGACATGGAAACGCTCCAAGTCTGCCCCGTGTATGATAACTTCTTAAGCTGGTTGGAGGAAGAAATTCACACCATTTAGTTCGTAAGCTTCTCGAAAACGATTGGTTGTGCTGCTCCTTGAAGTGTTTTATAGCACAAACAAGACATAAAAGAAAATCATAACAATCTTCTGATGATAAATTCCTGCAATAAGGGAAACCTGTTATGCAGAAAACTTATATATAACAATTCGATTTATGAAGAAGACAAAGTTATCATTCACAAAATGAATTAACAATTGTTATGTATTTTATCTATTTGGAAGAGACAAGATATAGATAACAGTAATAAAATTATATCATTTGCATTTGATTTAGATAGCTAAAGTAGTCATAAACCATAAGCAAAGTGATATACAAAACTTGAAACAAAATATTGATATATTGAGAAGCTAAAGCTATGACAAAACATCAA
>ML789760.1:94733-106754 GCA_009831015.1 Picea engelmannii | reverse complement strand
CATAAACACAACAACTTGATAAAGGAGTTCACCCCTCTCCGGGCTACATCTCCTGGTCCAGCTTCCAATGGATCATTATTATTAAATTGCTCAAAGTGCTCAAAAACATTCCTTACAATGCTCAAAATGACAAACTGACTGCTTCAGTGGCTTCCCAGCGTCCCAAAACCCATGTATGGGCTCTTTCGTCACCTGAAACGGTCGAAAAATGAGAAAGATATGCCTCCTTGAAGTCTCCTTCTCCAACTTGTTGTCTCTGGTTCTACAAATTGTACTCCCCCTTGAGCAAACCTGGATCACACGCTCATTTAAGCGTAAAAACTTAGTCCCGTACGCAACCGCGCACCGGTACAAACCGTAGGACGGTTAAGGGCGTGCCAGCCCCTAACCGCCTCGGCGTCTGGGCACATGGTGCATAGGACCTTGGGCTAGGTGCAAAAGTAGTTTAACCGTTATATAACTCCCAGGTGGTTAACCCACTGGTCAAACCATACACGCACTTAACCAAAGGTTAAAAAATTCCCGCGCGCATGTTTTAATACAATGGCAAACATATATATATGCATTGCAATACATTGCAATACATTGCAATGTAATACATTATAATGCGCACGTGCAATGGTCGGGTTTTAAAATATATGTGGGTCATATGTATACGATGAGACCGCGGGTCGGGGCTTAGCCCCGACCCGCCCCCCTTTCCATTTGATACAACCTTCAAACTTAAATATAAAGGCGCCAACCCATATGACAAGGAACAATGGGCGGCATAGTGGTTAGTGGAGGCTTTACAAAGTTTGTGCTATGGGAGGTCCAGGGGTCGAACCCCGTGGACTCCCAATACAATTTTACATATAAACATAATGACCAAAGAATGAGCGACACGTGGCGCCCTCGGGTTGGGCCACGTGTCCTCATATTATTCGCCCAAAACGGACACGTGTCAACACCGTACTCGCCTAAAAATTGACCAACCAAAATATGCCACGTCATCAAATGGTACGGCCCTGCCATGTCACCGTACGGACTGTACGGACAGGTACAGTCTGCATCCAAAAATTTTGCCTGTTTGGCTTGGCGGACAGATCGCGATATCTCCTCCATACGGACTCCGTTTGCAAAAGTAAATATACCGCCGGAATCAGGAAGACGAGACGGACACAATGGCACTATTTTCGTCGCATTTCGAGCACTTTGAAAATTGAGCAAAATTTGATCCCCTGATCAAAAGGAAAGGAATGCCATGGCATGTCTTGGAAATGCATGCCATGGCATGGAATGGTAAGGTATGGCAAGGAAAGGAAAGGCATGAAATGACATGTCATGGAAAGGAAAGGCATGCCATGGCATGGATTGGCAAGGCATGGGATGGCAAGGCAAGGCATGCCATGGCATGGCAAGGAAAGGCATAGCATGGCTAAAAGTAGCATGGAAAGGAAAGGCATGCAATGGCATGTCATGGAAAGGAAAGGCATGACATGTCATGGCATGGCATGGTATGGCATGGCAAGGAAAGGCAAGGCAAGACAAGGAATGCCATGGCATGGCATGGCACTAGTACATTTGGGTCAAATTCTGACGGCGCGTTCAATGAAATTGCCACTTTATATTGTAGGGAGAAAAACAAACAATGGACCTCCTCAAATTTTGTTTCACATGACGTCACTTTTTCGACACTCTAGCTATTGTCTCTATTGCGACATTTCATGCAAACATGTGTCATCTCAGATTTGACTATCCAAACCCCATATAGTCGTCACTACAACCACGTCATAGACATAAGGATTTCGACGTCCCATTTCGTCGGTATCCACTATGTGTGTGCTATGGGAGTGACGTTACCAAACATCATAATACTGACGAATTATAACGTCGCTCCACTGATGATCAATTATTCATATCCCACGTGTTTTCTATAGGAGCGACGTTACCACACATCGTAAGACCGACATATGGTAATGTATCTACACCGGCGGTAAGTTATTCATCTCCGACGTGTTTTCTATGGGAGCGACGTTACCATACATTGTAATACGGACGTATGGTAACATCACTCCATCGACGATCATTTATTCATCTCCGATGTGTTTTCTATGGGACCGACGTTACCAGACGTCGCAATATCGACATCCTATAGGTATTTTAAAAAAATGTCAAATGTAGAGGGATGAGGATAAGGAGAGGGATGAGTGGAAGAAGGTAGGGAGAGATGTTGGATATCATGGAAAGTGTTTTGTTACCCAATATGTGACTTATGAATTGAGGCATGCATGTGGAGATCAACAACAATGAATAAAAAAGAGAGGCAACAACAACTACATCATCATTTTTATTTGCACAAGGGTGTACAAAATCTTAAGCTGGAGTGTGATGACGAGACTCCTATTTTTTTTATTATGAGATCCATTTTTTAGATATCATGACCACCTTTTTAATCCATCAGACCTCTCTTGGCCATGATTAATACAATTATAATAGGATTTGTGAAATTGGTTGTTAATGAAATGATTTGGATGATTGAGTGTGTGGTGTATCCTAGTTTAGTTATGGTTTTGATGATTTCATGCATACCTAGGGATGTACAGCCTATGGATCTAGCAAGTCGAAGTTCAAGTAGTTCATTAACCAACATCTACATGATACAAAAGGGAGTTTGTGTTCCCTTATCAACCTCCAAGGCCAACCAAGCCTTCAATCACCTAAGGCACCAAATATAACATCATATCCACTTGAAAGTTGGTTGAGAAGGGTTAATCTAGAAGGGGATGTGGTCCCTAAAAAATAGGCCCCTAATTATAGGGATCCTAAGGACATGATCCCTTCAATAAAGGATTGATGAAGTGTTGATTGATGTAGTCTTTTTTGCATAAATAGGAGCTAGGTATTAGCCTTAGCTAGTCTCATTTATTCTTGGAGGATTATGAACTCTTGTAGAGATAAGGAATTCAAACTTATGGAGGATGTGTTGTTGTTAGGGATTAATATTCTAAAGAAGAAAGTTTACTTCCAAATTTCTCGCTTTTGGTAGTCTTTCTAGATTCCTTGTAAGAGGCTTGGGGAGGGATCACTCAAGGGTGAACAAGGAATATATGTATGGTGTTACATTTCCTTTTTTTCAACTATGTTTAGTCCATGTTGTTTCCATTTTATGTCATGCATCATTTATTGCAAATATTCTTCAATACTTGTAGCAAATTACATCATGTCATTTCAAGTAAACTTCATGGTTTTATGTCATTGACAAAGATGTACTACTAACTCTGTTCGCATAAACTTTGCAGTAGGCCACTTCAAGTAGAAATAGCTATGTTTTCTAGTGCTTTGGTTCAACTTTACAATAGGTTAAATGAAGTATATTGAATTATTTTCTTAGTAGGTTAACTGAAGTAGGTTTAATTCCATTTTGTAATAGGTTTCTTTTAGCACTGTAGTACAATAAATTAGTTAGATAAACTTGGGTTTGCAACAATTCATTTTATCTCTCATTCATGTCAAGTTAAGTAGGGCTATCCTTTGATTAGTAGGTGCTTTCAAGATCTATTTTTCAACTCTTTCCATTTAATCATTTTTCAAGTTTCCTTGCATTATTGTTCTATCATTTTATAGATTTCATCCAAAAGGATGTGAGGCTACATATCAAACTAGCTGACCACATTTGGTAAAATCATATCCATAGCACATGCCCCATACCTAACATTTGGTTTCATTATATATTTTCCCATTAAATCCTTACTCAATTTCTTCACCATTTCTTCATTTTTCTAGCTACTATTAATCAATAATGGAAATGGAGTCATTGATTTCCTCATGATATTGTTGCTATTTCACACACCACTACTTTTAATAATTGCTATCCTAGTCCTATGGCTTGCAACTTATAAATGTGCATCTTAAATGCAATCCAAAATCTTGTTTTGAAGGACCTAGTAAATAGTTTTAGTTAGTTGTTAAAGGTAGCGTAAATCAAATAATAGAGTGATCAATGAGAGTTGAGAATTTGAGGACTAAGTGCTTACTACATTTCATTCCCAAAAAAGTTTTACTTTTATCCCAAATAAGAATTGCATTCCATTTATACAAGACCATTTCCCATGACAACATTACATTCAAATCCAAATTTTATTCCATAACCATGGCTCTAAAGGATCTTTGTTGATAACATTCATAACATTATTCACTTGTCAAAAGGGTCCTCGTTGATAGCATTCATAACATTATGCATTAATTCTTATCCATGTTATCTCTAAATTCTCATTTTGCTTGACAATTAGAAGTTGGATGTCACCTTGACTCTCCTCTATTCTAGAGTCATACATTTATTTTGTTGTATGTAACGGGAATAACCATGAACACAAGATGTTGCGTGCATTATGTTTGATTATGGTGTTGGAATATTTTATTTGGTTCTTAGCAAGGCTCATGTCATTGACAAGTTGAGGAACCTCACCAAGTCACCATGGAGTAAGTGTTTGCTACATTTGATTCCAAACTATTGTTTACTAATGTTTTCGAACCAACAATAATTGCTTTACATTTATACAAGACCATTGCTGACAACAACATTAAATTCAAATCCTATTTTATTGGATAACCATGTATCTAATTACCTTTTTCGAGAGTTGGGTTTTATTCCTAGCATAACCTACATTTCATTGAAGAATGTTGTGATTTCATGGGAATGGTGAGTCTAGGAGTAACCAACAATGTTTTCATTCCATGGATATGCTTACCTTTTTCCAAAGCTAATAAATATGCACATGCAGACAGAACACCAACCATGGTGATTGAGTTGGATTTTATGCCTAGGACTTGTGTTTTTTTGAATAATATCAAGGCTTCATGGGGACCTAATGATTGCATTCCAATCAAAGAATGATAAGGCTTCACGAAAATGGATAGTATGTGAATAACCAATAATGATTACCACAACATCTTGTTTAGGTATTATTTTGAACAATTAGTGGGAAATGCTAAACCCCCACATGCACTTCTTACTTTTTTCTAGATTCAAATTCCATAATAAATGCACTTATTATTTCTTAACCATGGATGTAAGATTCCATGACTATCAATTTAGATAATATATAGTATAACAATTTTTATTCTCGTGTTGGAACCTTGTATTTGGTTTATAGAAAAGCTCATGTCATTGACAAGTCTAGGAACCCTCGCCAAGTTACTGACTAAGTATTTTCCGCATTTCATTTTTAACAAGTGTTTATTAATTCTATCCCAACCGACAATGAGTGAATTACATTTCTACATTACAATTGCCCACAATAATATTACATGCAAATCCAATTTATATTTTTCCCATTGACTTGTTTGAAATTAGTTAATATCATTTATTGACTTGGAAAGGAATGGAAATGGCATGCCATGGCATGGATTGGAAAGGCATGGAAATGGCATGGCAATGGCATGGCTTGGAAAGGAATGACAATGTCATGGCATGACATGGCATGGCATGGAGAGGCATGGAAAGGAAAGGCATGCAATGGAATGTCATGGCAAGGCAAGGAATGCAATGGCATGGCTTGGAAAGGCATGGCATGGCTTGGCAAGGCATGACATGGCATGGCATGAAAAGGAAAGGAATTCAGTGGCATGCCATGGAAAGGAAAGGAATGCCATGGCATGTCTTGGAAAGCAATGGCAAGGAAAGCCATGTCATGGCATTGAATGGTAAGGTATGGCAAGGAAAGGAAAGGCATGAAATGACATGTCGTGGCAAGGAAAGGCTTTCCATGGCATGGATTGGCAAGGCATGCCATGGAATGTCATGGCATGGCATGATATGGCATGGCATGGCAAGGCAAGGCATGCCATGGCATGGCAAGGAGTAGCATGAAAAGGAAAGGCATGCAATGGCATGTCATGGAAAGGAAAGGCATGACATGGCATGGCTTGGCATGGTATGGCATGGAAAGGAAAGACAAGGAATGTCATGGCATGGCATGACAAGGCATGGCATGGCACTAGTACATTTGGGTCAAATTCTGACGGCGCATTCAATGCAATTGCCACTTTATATTTTTGGGAGAACAACAAACAATGGACCTCCTCAAATGTTGTTTCACATTATGTCACTTTTCCGACGCTCTAGCTATTGTCTCTATTGCAACATTTCATGCAGACATGTGTCATCTCAAATTTGACTATCCAAACCCCATATAGTCATCGCTACAGCGACGTCATAGACATCGAAATTGCGACGTCCCATTTCGTCGGTCTCCACTACGTGTGTGCTATGGGAGCGACGTTACCAAACATCATAATACTGACGAATTATAATGTCGCTCCACCGATGATAAATTATTCATATACCACGTGTTTTCTATAGGAGCGGCGTTACCACACATCGTAAGACCGACATATGGTAATGTCTCTCCACCAGCGGTAAGTTATTCATCTCCGACGTGTTTGTTATGGGAGTGACATTACCATACATTGTAATACCGACGTATGGTAATGTCACTCCACCGACGATCATTTATTCATCTCCGACATGTTTTCTATGGGACCGACGTTACCAGACGTCGCAATATCGACGTCCTATAGGTATTTAAAAAAAATGTCAATTGTAGAGGGATGATGATAAGGAGAGGGATGAGTGAAAGAAGGTAGAGAGAGATATTGGATATCATGGAAAGTGTTTTGTTACCCAATATGTGACTTATGACTTGAGGCATGCATGTGGAGATCAACAACAATGAATAAAAAAGAGAGGCAACAACAACTACATCATCATTTTTATTTGCACAAGGGTGTACAAAATCTTAAGCTGGAGTGTGATGACGAGACTCCTAATTTTTTTATTATGAGATCCATTTTTTAGATATCATGACCACCCTTTTACTCCATGAGACCTCTCTTGGCCATGATTAATACAATTATATTAGGATTTGTGAAATTGGTTGTTAATGAAATGATTTGGATGATTGAGTGTGTGGTGTATCCTAGTTTAGTTATGGTTTTGATGATTTCATGCATACCTAAGGATGTACTAGCCTATGGATCTAGCAAGTCGAAGTTCAAGTAGTTCATTAACCAACATCTACATGATATAAAAGGGGGTTTGTGTTCCCTTATCAAACTCCAAGGCCAACCAAGCCTTCAATCACCTAAGGCACCAAATATAACATCATATCCACTTGAAAGTTGGTTGATAAGGGTTAATTTAGAAGGGGTTGTGGTCCCTAAAACATAGGCCCCTAATTATAGGGATCCTAAGGACATGATCCCTTCAATAAAGGATTGATGAAGTGTTGATTGATGTAGTCTTTTTTGCATAAATAGGAGCTAGGTATTAGCCTTAGCTAGTCTCATTTTTTTTTGGAGAATTATGAACTCTTGTAGAGATAAGGAATTCAAACTTATGGAGGATGTGTTGTTGTTAGGGATTAATATTCTAAAGAAGAAAGTTTACTTCCAAATTTATTGCTTTTGGTAGTCTTTCTAGATTCCTTGTAAAAGGCTTGGGGAGGGATCACTCAAGGGTGAACAAGGAATATATGTGTGGTGTTACATTTCCTTTTTTTCAACTATATTTAGTCCATGTTGTTTCCATTTTATGTCATGCATCATTTACTGCAAATATTCTTCATTGCTTGTAGCAAATTACATCATGTCATTTCAAGTAAACTTCATGGTTTTATGTCATTGACGAGGATGTACTACTAACTTTGTTCGCATAAACTTTGCAGCAAGCCACTTCAAGTAGAAATAGCTATGTTTTCTAGTTATTTGGTTCAACTTTACAATAGGTTAAATGAAGTATATTGAATTATTTTCTTAGTAGGTTAACTGAAGTAGGTTTAATTCCATTTTGTAATAGGTTTCTTTTAGCACTGTAGTACAATAAATTAGTTAGATAAACTTGGGTTTGCAACAATTCATTTTATCTCTCATTCATGTCAAGTTAAGTAGGGCTATCCTTTGATTAGTAGGTGCTTTCAAGATCTATTTTGCAACTCTTTCCATTTAATCATTTTTCAAGTTTCCTTGCATTATTGTTGTATCATTTTATAGATTTCATCCAAAAGGATGTGTGGCTACATCTCAAACTAGCTGACCACATTTGGTAAAATCATATCCATAGCACATGCCCCATGCCTAACATTTTGTTTCATTATATATTTTCCCATTAAATCCTTACTCAATTTCTTCACCATTTCTTCATTTTTCTAGCTACTATTAATCAATAATGGAAAAATGGAGTCATTGATTTCCTCATGATATTGTTGTTATTTCACACACCACTACTTTTAATAATTGCTATCCTAGTCCTATGGCTTGCAACTTATAAATGTGCATCTTAAATGCAATCCAAAATCTTGTTTTGAAGGACCAAGTAAATAGTTTTAGTTAGTTGTTAAAGGTAGCGTAAATAAAATAATAGAGTGATCAATGAGAGTTGAGAATTTGAGGACTAAGTGCTTGCTACATTTCATTCCCAAAAAAAATTTACTTCTATCCCAAATAAGAATTGCATTCCATTTATACAAGACCATTTCCCATGACAATATTACATTCAAATCCAAATTTTATTCCATAACCATGGCTCTAAAGGATCTTCGTTGATAACATTCATAACATTATTCACTTGTCAAAAGGATCCTCGTTGATAGCATTCATAACATTATGCATTAATGCTTATCCATGTTATCTCTAAATGCTCATTTTGCTTGACAATTAGAAGTTGGATGTCACCTTGACTCTCCTCTATTCTAGAGTCATACATTTATTTTGTTGTATGTAATGGGAATAACCATGGACACAAGATGTTGCATGCATTATGTTTGATTATGGTGTTGGAATATTTTATTTGGTTCTTAGCAAGGCTCATGTCATTGACAAGTTGAGGAACCTCAACAAGTCACCATGGAGTAAGTGCTTGCTACATTTAATTCCAAATGATTGTTTACTAATGTTTCTGAACCAGCAATAATTTCTTTACATTTATACAAGACCATTGCCAACAACAACATTAAATTCAAATCCTATTTTATTGGATAACCATGTATCTAATTACCTTTTTCCAGAGTTGGGTTTTATTCCTAGCATAACCTACATTTCATTGAAGAATGTTGTGATTTCATGGGAATGGTGAGTCTAGGAATAACCAACAATGTTTTCATTCCATGGATATGCTTACCTTTTTCCAAAGATAATAAATATGCACATGTAGACAGAACACCAACCATGGTGATTGAGTTGGATTTTATGCCTAGGACTTGTGTTTTGTTGAATAATATCAAGGCTTCATGGGGACCTAATGATTGCATTCCAATCAAAGAATGATAAGGCTTCACGACAATGGATAATATGTGAATAACCAATAATGATTACCACAACATCTTGTTTAGGTATTATTTTGAACAATTAGTGGGAAATGCTAAACCCCGACATGCACTTCTTACTTTTTTCTAGATCCAAATTCCATATTAAATGCACTTCTTATTTCTTAACCATGGATGTAAGATTCCATGACTATAAATTTAGATAATATATAGTATAACAATTTTTATTCTCGTGTTGGAACCTTGTATTTGGTTTATAGAAAAGCTCATGTCATTGACAAGTCTAGGAACCCTCGCCAAGTTACTGACTAAGTATTTTCCACATTTCATTTTTAACAAGTGTTTATTAATTCTATCCCAACCGACAATGAGTGAATTACATTTCTACATTACAATTGCCCACAATAATATTACATGCAAATCCAATTTGCATTGCATAACCATATATCTACTTACCTTGGTCTAGAGCCAATAAATATGCACATGTAGACAAAACATTGACCACAATGTTTGAGTTGGGTTTTATGCCCATGAAAACTTACATTTTGTTGAATAATGTTAAGGATTCATGGGGATGGTGACTTTGTGAATAACCAATAATGATTTCATTCCAAGGATCGACTTATTTGGTTCCAAGGCCAATAAATATACAATATAACACTAACCATGATGATTGAGTTGGGTTTTATGCCTAGGACATGCATTTCGTTGAAGAATGTCAAGGCTTTGGAACCCAATGATTCCATTTCAATTGAAGGATGTTAAGTCTTAACAGGGATTTCCAATATGGGAATAACTTGCAATGATTGCAGTCCATGACCCAACATCTCATTTAGACATCTTTTGAACAATTAGTGGGCAATGCTAAAATCCCCACATGAACTCCTTACCTTGTTCCAAATCCAAATTCCATAACTAAATACAAATGTTATAGCATAACCACAGATGTAAGATTCCATCAATATTAATTTAGATCAGATATAGTAGAAAGAGTTTTGATTATGGTGTTAAATCTTACATTTAGTTCTTAGCATGTATCATGTCAATGATGAGTCGAGGAACCTCACCAAGTCAACATGGATTAAGTGCTTGCTACATATCAATCCTAATAATGGTTTACTAATTCTATAATAATTATTAATTATTGCATAGCATTTCTACAAGATCACTACCCACAAAAACATTACATTTAAATACAATTGTTATTTCATAACCATGGATCAATTTATCTTATTATAGACACAATAAATTTACACATGTAGTTAGAAATTCCATAACAAAAATGCACTTATTATTGCACAACCATGGATGCTATATTCCATGAGTATTAGTTTAGATCGGATATAGTGAAGAGGATTTTGATTATGGTGTTGGAATATTGGATTTGGTTCCCAACAAGGCTCATTCCATTAACAAGTTGAGGAACCTCTCCAAGTCACCGTGGACTAAGTCCTCGATGCATTTAATTCCCAACAAGGGTTTACAAATTCTATTGCAAATAGCAATGATTGTATTCTATTTCTAGAAGACATTGCCCATAATAAAATTATTTTCGAATCCATTTTTTATTGCATAGCCATGGGTTTTATTACCTTGTTCTAGAGTCAATAAATTTGCACATGTAGACATATCACTAACCACATAGATTGAGTTGGTTTTTATTCCTAGACATTTTGGATTTCACTAAGAATTCCAACACTTCACTAGGATGGTGAATCTAGGAATAACCAACAATTATTAAATTTCATGGACCTTCTTACCTCACTTAAGAGTTGACCTAAAAATCAATTAAATAGCTTACCTATAAAAGATAAATTAATAAAATTCCAAATAACTAGTTATTAAATCATTTTTTTTCTAGGTTACAAATCCCAAGGAATCATCATAGACATAATCCTGTGATACCATTGTTTTACCCTGCTTATTAAACTTGCAACTATTAGTTGTTCCTAACTCTGTTATTGAAATAACCTATGTCTGCAACATAAGTACTCTAAAAGAAAATAAATAAATAACATTCAAGAAAAATTAAACTACAACTACAACATACACAAAACATACACAATACCTCACCTCAGAGTGCCCCCCCTCAAAGGTTCAACTTGTGCACTTGCTACAAAATTCCCACACACTCTTAAAAGGAAATCATGCACCCTAATGATCTTTGACATATATATTAAGTGAAAGAGTGTTATAATACTAACAATATATGTACCCCCCCCCCCGGCGCCCCCTCCCCCACAAAGATGAGAGTGCCCTATTTATATAACACAACCAAAGTATCTTTGCGTTCAAAAATAGGGATGACGAAGCTCCTATATGCTTGGGGGTTCGTTTTAATTACAAATTGATATTTGGAACACCGGGATCCATAAGCGATCACAGACTCCTAAAATAAAATTAACATGATAAGAAAACTCAATTCATTTCTTTATCAAACCTTGAAGCATGCAGGCATCATGGCTCTATTTTTATAGTACAAGATTACATCAGTTGAAGGTTGGCATACTCATCAATTCCTCTGGACAATAATAGGCACAAATTGTTGCAACATCTTGGACTTGAATGCACAGATTCCACTAGACATGAATAGTACTTTGTCCTCAATAACAACAAGTTGGCATATTCTTCATTGTTTCCATAACTTTTCGGTATCTTCCTCAACTTGTCATAACTGTGTGAAGCCATTTGATACCCTGTGAAATAGATTGTGAAATTC
>ML789760.1:68123-85317 GCA_009831015.1 Picea engelmannii | reverse complement strand
ATGGTCAGGGGGGTCCGAAATTCAATCTCAACCGTAGATATATGCGTCGACCTCTCAGCCGTTCAGATGCGCGTCTTCTTTATACCTGATTCTGGACCCCCCCTTCCGTTAAAGGTAGAACAGTTGGGGGGGTCCGGAAAATCTTGTGAACCGTAGATCTCAGTGCTAGCCTCTCAACCGTTCATTTATGTGATGTCTTTACTCTGTGAGCGCAAAGTCATATTTTCTCCAAAACTTAGGATAAGTGTATTATGTGGATTTTGTGAACTGCTTCCCTTGCTTTTGTCTCCAAGGGGTTAGGAAAAACCACTCAGCATCAACAACCATGAATTTTCTTTTATTTTCCTTTCCTTAAAAATAATTTGCAGAGATGAAATATTATTAGCAAGCCAAAATACCCCTAGAGTGAAAAACAAATTTCCAGTCACCAGATGATACTATGAATTATAAGGTTATAACAACCTCTACTGCCAAATTACACTGGTTCTAGTAGTAGGTTTACCATTGAATAGGCATGAATATGGGAAAGCAATATGACTAGTAACATGTAATGGCATCTTATTATAGAAACAAGGAAATCACCTTTCCCATATTCATTGATGTCATTGCCTCAAAAGATTGTTATAATACAGGTAATAAGTTAGTTGGTCTTAATCTTCATATTGTATCTTCCTAACAATGATACCACTCTAATCATACATAATCTCCATAGTGATTTCGATAACCTGTAGATACGAGTTATGCTTTGAGTGCCATATCACATAGTTTCCATAACAAGAGCTTAGTAATAGAGAGCTTAGTATGATTCCATTCATTGTGTTGTTTAATGATGTTTGGTATAGGCTAAGAATAGAAAGAAGAATGGTCACAAGAAGGTGTGAGGAGGTTTCCTAGAGTAGTGTGTCCTTGGTCAAAGTCATAGGAAAATTCTAATTAGAATTAGGGAAAAATAGAAACAAATAATGCCTTTTTATTTTTCTATTCACAATATCGGCATATATGAGAAAAGATATAAATAGATCTAAATTAAATTTTGAGTATAAACAAAATTTTTGAGTGAAAAGACAAACCTCAAGCTCACCTCTTGATCTAAGAAATATGTACCTATCACATGTGTGGATAAAAACCTTTAAAATATGCTCAGAAATAGTTTAGGTTCATGGATCAAACCTCTAGGGTTTGATCTCTGTCATAAGGACTTAGGAACAATTTTTCCAAGGTATAGACCATCACAAGAAAACTGCAGCAAACAAAACTCAGATCTGAAAAGATAGTCCAAAAAGGAGGCCACACCATCATCAAGAGAGAACAACTGAGGTAGTCGCAACAAATAGGAGAGTGAGGAGTGAGTGAGTGTGAGTGTAATATAATGCTAGAGGGTAGGGTCTTATTTATATTTAGGGAGAGGGGTTAGGGAAATTTAAAATTATAATTAAATATTGACATTTAATTAATATAAATATTAATTAAAATGCTAATTAATATTAATATTAATTATAAAAACCCTAAACACATAAAACCCCAATCACATAAATAAAACCTCTAATCACATAAAACAACAAGGGGGTACCTTTTAAGACAAAGTCAAGGTGGGGTCCATAATGGAAAAACATGTCCACATGAGTCTCATAATGACCTATAAACTTTATCATCACTGCATAAGGGGGTCCATCAACAATCTGGTCATGTTCATCTTCATAGGCACTCCTAGGTCTGATGGACCATCCCAGGAGAGAGGAAGAGGATCACACATCAACACATCTTGGTATTTCACCAAGATTTACCTGGTCAAAGATCAGGTTGCCCTAGAACACATCTGGGGGCCCTAGAACACATCTAGGGTCTTATCCACCAAGGTACGATACCAAGGATCAACCCATGCATTAGGCAATGGTTCCATGGAACACATCCAAGGGCCCTAGAACACATCTAGGGTCTTATATCAACCACCAAGGAACACATCCAAGGATCAATCCAAGCACTGAGCAAGGATTCCCTAGAACAC
The DNA here is from genome assembly GCA_009831015.1 of Picea engelmannii. NCBI lineage: Eukaryota > Viridiplantae > Streptophyta > Pinopsida > Pinales > Pinaceae > Picea > Picea engelmannii. Next base: position 83,312 of record ML789760.1, on the reverse strand, counting down.
ATCTAGGGGCCCTAGACACATCTAGGGACTTATATCAACCACCAAGGAACATATCCAAGGATCAATCCAAACACTGAGAAAGGATGATCCCTTAGGAACCCTACCATTTGGATGACATTTTCTTCCCATAAGGAAGTGAGAAGATGCCTAAAGTTCCCAATGATACATAGCCATACTACTTATCTTCCATCTTGTACCAAAGGAGAAAAATTGTATCGTTGTGTAAAGGAGGATTGTTTGGAGGCAGAGAGATAGTGAGATTGCAATGAACCATTTGGAGGCCCAGACATCATGATTTTTCAGTACACTCGAGTTGAAATGACCATTTGAGGCAGAAAGATGTGAGATTGCAATGCACCCTTTGGAGTGTATTGCAATCTCATGATGTTTGGGCCTCCAAACAGTTCATTGCAATATCTCTATCTCTCGGCCTCCAAACAGTCCTTTCAATTTGGGTGCACTGCAATCTCATAATCTCTAAGCCTCCAAATGGTCATAATGTTCATTTCAGCAGGTTCCATTCCTCCAAATATCTTGTCACCAGAAATAAACTATCATTTTTGGCGGCATGTTTGGATCCATGCATTCATGTTAGAATTTATCCATACATTCATGTTAGATTTATCCATTGGTTAACCATAAACCTACACTGAAAGATCCATAATATCTAGAGGACATAATCAAAATATTATACATACCTAAATGGTGATTTTTCAATTTATCAATCGAACATAACAATTCATAAAACATTAAACATAACTAGAATTGATGGCTATATAAACTTATATGTTGAAAGAAGAAATCACACATGATATGATGAATTGTTTGACAGTACAGTTGGAATGGTTGGCCCCGTGTGTTTCTCTTCAGCTGTATGACTCTCTGTAACTCTTGAGCTTCCCTTAATCAACGAAGAAAGATCTTAAAGTACCTGCCAAAATCATTCAACCTCCATAAATATCTAAAATATCAATACAAGTAATATTTGTAGCGCATTATTTACTCTAAGATGCATTTTTAAGAGAGTGTCAAAACATATCTGGATGAGCTCCTCTTGGTTTTGAGAATAATTTATTGGAGCCACGCATCTAATATTTGATCAAACTACCTCCCTTGATTTGAAGTAGAAACAACGAAGTCAGCATTGACTTTGTTGTTGCTCGGTTGGATCGAGGGAGGTTTTCTCGAAGATTAAACGGCTCCAATAAATTATTCTCTACCGAAAAAAGACAACCACATGAAGGTGGAATCTCTTATGCCCCCCCACATCACGCTCAATTCCCCAATACCCAGCATATAAATCTATTGAAATATTTACAACAAAAACAAACATATATACATACCAATATTCACAACTATTTACAATGAAATAAAATGTTTCCTTGATCCATTTGTAGTGAGCAGAATATGGTCAAAATAGATTTTAGATTAAATAATTATTAAAATATTCATGTACATCATCATTTAGTAATTTTAGTCCGCCTCTTCGTCTTAGCTCTATAGTTCCTAATCATTTCATCAATATCTACGTCTTCGTTCTCTGGGTGCTCTTCAAAATATGATTGTGATTGTGTCCTCTCACGCAGAGCATGCCTAGTCATGGGGTACTCACAGTGTAATGGAGGTCGTTGTGATGAGGCATCACCTACAAAAGAAAAAAATACAAAATTTAAATGGCCAGTTTTTAAATATCATTGAACTAGTTCAGTAATATTAAAAAAAACACCTGCAATGTCATTATTTACCTAGTACACTGGTCAGCACCGTTGGAATGGTTTCCCCCACGTGCTCCTCTTCAAATTTATGATCCTCAAGTACAACATTCTCTTCCATTGAGACCGCAAACTTTAAAAGGACAATCATAAATGTATAAGTAAAAAAAAATAGAAGTACAAAATGTAAAACTATGAAATTATTAAGTATATGATTAAAATACAACCATATTACCATCATGTGTTGGCTCGGTCGTAGCACCATCGTTTGGATGCACCCCCATGTAAAATTGGTACTGAATGGGATCAAAACCATCTTCTAGTTTCAAACTGCTATCAACGCACTGCTCTCCAATACTAGTGTGTTTGTTGACAGTGTTTCTCCCCTAATTAAAACAAAGTTGTAAATATTAATAATATCCAACATGACTATATTCTTTTAATTTTAAAGGTTAATGTGGATTGAATTTTATTTACCTTATCCTGCAAAGTGGTTCTTGGTATTTGCCCAAAGCTTTTTCGACGTTCAACTACCGCTTTATAGCCTTAAATGTAACTAAGCTGGAGGTCTTCCTCTATGGTTTCAGTACCAAACTCATCCCCCTGGATTGCATAAGAGTATGTATTTTTGTATGTTATCCATTGCAATTACCTAAAAGTTTTAAGGCGATACAAATAAGATATTTAGCTACTTGCAATTCGTGACTGCAACTTCAAGTAGCTTCCCTGACCTAGCCTATGCTGGCCACATTTGGAAAGCCTTTCTTTTGTGGCCTTTGACATGTCATTCAACCTATCATCAAAAGTTTCAAGTATGTTAATATATACCATAATTTTATTTACATCTAAAAAAAATTGAAGGTATTCAATTGAAATTGTAATTTACCTTCTGGGACCAGAGGGTGTTTTTCCTTCATTTGTCAATTTCTTCTCTTTTGCATCCTCAATGAGGGCCTTCCACTCCCTCTCTGGAATCATCAGAGGACACTTGTGCCTGTCATTTTGTTTCAATTTATTCCTATATGTTTCTCGCTTATATTTTAAATATTGGCCAGCTGTGGCGGTGGCCAAGATCTTATTAAATGTATCTACACCAAAAAGGATTTCTAGATAATCCATCAATTATTTTTTGAGATTGGAATTCTGGGAATTGCTCCTCTCCCGTATGGTGGGCCCAAAAATCAGCAAATCCTTATTCTCAAGGGACCTGTAAAAATCGTTGTTCCCTACATGCAAAATGATTATATGATTATTAATTTAAAAATAATAATTTAGATGATTTATATTTGTCTACATAGAGAACATGAAAAAAATAAAATTTAAAAAATTACCTGGGACTTTAACCTGCTTTAATGGAAGCCCTTCCTCGTTGACCATAAAGGTTCCCTTAAGGGTCCCTGTGATGCTCACACATATTTCTTTAGGAAAATCAACCATATAGTTTGTCAAATCATTGGCATCATCTCTGTCACCACCTCCAGAGCCTACCTGTGTGGCCGCTTCCTCAGTGTGCATGTTGTGGCTCCCACCTAATGGTGTGGAAGGTGTATATATGAATAGATGCATCCTGGAAGCTATACGAGGGCCTGTGTTGGGACCCTTTGGCATCTGTGAAGCACCACTACTACCGATACCATGCATGTTGGTGTTAGTAGGATCCAAAAATCTCTATATAAGAAAGAAAACATTTTTTCGTTTAGATAATGTAAAATTTAAAAATCAAGCTTTCATAATTGTTCTTATGACATAAAAATAAAACCACTTGAAATTATGGTTATTACCTTATATGTCTTAATCCTTGTCATAACTTATTTGATCCTTACTTCAACCTTGGGAGTTTGATCTAGAATATCTAACAAGTGAGCTAGTTCCTTGTTTCCTTTATTGATATTTTTTCTAATTAAAACCATAGGTTCGAGGGATTCATGCAAATCCCTTTCGTCGAGCAAATCATCATCAACATCATGTCTTTTCGACTACATATTCGACAAAATAAATGATAATTCAGTTATGTAAACAAATAAAATAATTGATCACCATAGAAATAAAATGCACATTAATTGTAATTCGAAAATTGTTGTTCATTTACATGTTCTGAGGCCACTTTTGATTTACCACGATCATCCTACCACATTATAGTAAAATTAGAACCATGATCATTATCATGAGAAATAAATTCAAATTTATAAGAAATTCAAATGTTGATAACAAAAATAGGACACATTGAGTACTAAACATACCAAAGCTCTCCAAATGTATTAACACCGTAAAGAACATAATGAAAATCATAAAATATGAGATTCATTTCTTATAGATTGGATAAATTAGTATACGTACCACCTCCATAACAGAAACATTTGTATCTATTCAATTCAAATTGCAATCAATCAATAATTCTTCCTCTGCAGCTATTGATTTTATTGCACATACGAATACACGATTTCCTTCACGCCCCTCAAATATGCAATTGGGTCTCTTATTTGTGGTCGTGGGTCATGTACTGTTTATAAACCCTGCAATATTCCCCGTTTCTTTTGGCCTTCCGTCAATATAGATAGTTGCTCCTTTATTTTGATCATTGTCTTTTAGTTGTATATAATTTGCAGCCAAGCCATATCTTCACATACTTTTTGTATATTGGAATATTCACATCCAGTATTTGTATATATAACAGGGTCCGACATACTCCTTCAATTTATTTAATTTGTTGTAATAGATATTTATTCCATCCATGGAAAATAGCCCCAAACCATGTAATGACGATGGAGCAATCTGGTATATCCTTTCGTTTACACAAAAATCAGTGTTTATTTCATGAAGATCCTTGGGTACCCATTGTTTCACTATATGTTTGTACCTCAAGGTCACATTGATGTCTTCTATGCTCTCATGATCATAAGAACATGATCCCCCTTTCGCAAGAAAAAATTCCATGCATCTATGGAATTTTCTTCTGATCTTCTCACCTCTAGTTGATCTCTGCCTGTTAGACCTACTAGATGTCTCACTTTCCTCTATTCTACCTGAACTTCCCTCACTCAATGAAGATAGATCTAACAAATACCTATTTCCTTGTACATCCTATAACAACATTAATGACATAAATAATTAGTCAATCAAGATGTAACACTAGTTCATTACTAGTATCCTATTAGTATCATAGTAAGCTCGTAATGATTACCATAGGGTTACTTTTCACAATTTTACTATGCTCTATTACTATTCGTATACTATCTGGGCATTATAGTGGAATGTTTGGAGTCAAATGACATCAACACCAAGAAAGAAAAAGCATTTTGAGATATTTTTAGTTTCTTCCAAATTCATGTTCTATGACTCTCCATGTCTAGTTTTTTTCCATATTTTTGAGCTTTGGACTTGAAATGGTTAGAGTGGGATAAGGGGAAATCATATCATCTATTTTTTCCAGTGAAAAATTGACCCAAAATCAATAGGAACTATGCAAAAAATAAGGATTCCACTTCTATGTTGGGAATTTTTCTCATGTAACTTTACCCTAAGAGTTTTTGGACAATTTAAAGACAACCCAAATCATGGTATTTATGAAAAAAATGAACAAGAAAGGTGGAACTTTAAATCACTGAAAAGACTACCCTCATCGGAAATATGAATATTATTTCAAATACATGAATATGCCAATACTGGACTACAATGCCTATGTTGAACACTTAAGTGGACCCTAATAACATTGATAATACTAATGGAGGTCACGACTAGGGAAGAGGGAACCGAGGTGGCTAAGGTGGAGGATGTGATTCCTCAACCCAAGGAGAAGAAACAATAGAAAGGTAAAGGTGGCCTATACATGTCAAAATGGAGCGAGCAATTGAGAGTAAAGTACATTGTTAAGTAACAAATACGAGAGTTGTTATTGATCTGTAACCCATCGATGGCTACAAAATTGTAAAGGCTAAGGCATGGGTGTGATTTATTGACAATGGGATAAGTGATGTTGTTGTTGTTTTCCATTATTGTTGTTGTCCATTACCTTGACTCACTCCATCCAAAAACGGACAATTTTTTTAATTACCTTGACTCACTCCATCCAAAAAGGACAAATGGGACAAGCCCTTATTGAAAGGCCATGATCACATATTGGTCGGATTAATGGTGAATGAACATTGTGGCTAAGTGAACATTGCATGGGCTTCATTATGCAATTGTAATTTTCACAACTCCCAAGGTATATTCACAACTCATGAGTTCGTTCACAACTCTCGATGCAATCTTACAACTCTCAAGGCATTGGTCAGAATGGCATAAGCAGTTTGGGGATATTCTTCATGCACATGGACCTCTCATGGCATGCCACATGACAAATATTTGAGTGGTCAACTTGTTTGTGCATTTGGAGGCATGTGTCACATAGTTTTATGGATTACCTCCTTGGAGGATTCATTACATAGCCATTGGGGATTATATTTAGTACATATGGACCTTCTTGGACTTCTGTTGACTTGAGTATATGATTGACATGATTTGAGAAGGAGGTTACACATTGGATACCTCACACATGACCATTGGAGATTAATTTAGGGGATTTGTCCACTCTTGAGGGCTTCTACTCATTACTTGTTGGTATTTTTCACTTTGGGGAGCTATGTATCCACCTTGGAGGATAACTAAGAGGTTTTCATTGCCTACTTGGAGGAGTTGGTTGTGGATCTATCCACTTGGAGGATTTTGGAGGCTACATGTTGCACCTTTGATTCATATTATTGCATCTTTGATGGAGGCATCGCACTCTCTTGGGCTTATTTTGATTGAAGTATTGTACATGTGGCTTGACCACATATTTATTTTACAAAAAATATTAGTTAGTTGGATGAAATGATTCTTCACTCCTCCCTAGGCTAAATCTAAGGATTTCACATGAGATATTATTATTATATTGTAAAGGGAGTTGAGCTAGACTCTATATAAGGAGTATCCAATCCTCATTTGTAGTCATCATTGTATTTTTGGAGCTTCCACTCCTTGGATCTTAATTGACATATCTGTATTGGATCATATGGATGTATAAGGGTTCTGTCTTTATGGATCTTGGTGTCAATTTTTGAACCTCTTCTACCTTGGTTTGTATTTGGTGCATAAAGATTGATTGTGAATGCTCAAGTCTTCTACAAACTACCAAGATCAATCCATTCAAGGGTAAAAACTACCACTTCGAAGGAATACATTTTGGGGTAATTCCTCTCCTTTTTCCTTTGTTAGTTTGGGGTAACTCCTATCCTCTATTTGATGCATTTCTTTGTCTATCCATTTTAGGAATCCTAACAAGGGTATTGAGTATGTTTGTGAAGCTATAGTTGATCTTGTTGGTGAAGGTTTATCTGACAAGGACCCATTATTGTAGGGCCTTGGTCTTCATTGTTAATATTGATTAGATAAGAGATTATTCTTCCCCTTGGGTTTTAGTCTCTTTATCATAATATTTAGTTGAAATAGACCAATTTTGAAAAAGGGTGTTGAAAAGGGGTAAACCAATTCCCATGGGATCATTAACTTGTATCTTTCCTTCTAGCTCAAACAAGAGGTAAACCAATAGGGTCTGAGGATGGAATAAACTCCAACAATACAGAACCTTTGATATGCAACAAATGAATTAGTAAAATAGGTACCTCCTACAGGTTGGTTGCTTGGTACAAATTGTAAGTGTTTTGCATTACAACTTTAATTGGTGTGTGCCCTTACTTGAACATGTATCAACATAGAAAGAATACCCCAAAGGATGGTAATGGATAAGGGTTCTATATCATGGTCTAATCCTTAACACAGTCATACAAACAAATCAATGATAATATTTTGTTCATTAATGTAGACAATTTCATTCACCTGTTTCATCAAACAATTCAGATGTAACCTTATATAATCAACTTGACGCTGGAGGAAAAATTATTGATTTTGGAGGCATTACTCGTGTCCTATGTCGCTAGGGTCTCCTCTTTCGCTCGTATTGTGGGATAGATAGGGTATCCAGCTCTACCTCTCAGACTGTAGGATAGCTAGTGTATCCTCTAGTTTATACATTAGTGTATCATGCGGCTCTGTCGCTCGGACTGTGTATCCTCTAGTGTATATGTTAGGGTATTGCTCGCACTGTGTATCCTCTAGTGTATCCTCTAGTGTATCCTTCACGCTGTGTATCCTCTAGTGTATTGATCGCATTTTGTATCCTCTAGTGTATCCGCTAGGGTATCACGTGGCTCTGTCCGGCGCTTTGTTGTTGATCGCACTGTAGGCTAGGCCCAGGTTTGGTTTGATATATTTTGTTTTAAAATTTATTTTGTTATTTGATATTTTGTTATTTCATATTTTGTTATTTGTAATATATATTTTATTTTGTTGTTTTAATATATATTATATTAATTATAACAAAATATAATATAAATATATAAATTATAAATGTAAATGTAATTAATATAAATTATATGTAGGTTGGGGTTTAGGAATTATATGAGTTATATGGGTTAGGGATTAGCATTGAGGTTAAGGATTAGATGGTTTAGAGGTTAGGAGTTAATGGTTTTATAAGTTAGGGATTAGAATAATAGTGTTTATAGGGGTTGTGTTTCAAATTATAGAGTTCAATGGATATGGGTCATAGAGGTTATGGGTATTATAGGGGTTTTAAGGTAAGGAGTTAAAAAAAATGGAATGTCCCCCATGGTTCACTGATTTGTGTGATCAAGCACATGAATTTCTTCCATTCTTTTGGTTTCTTGCACCTATCATCTCCAACACTTCTAAAAGGACTTCTAATGATGGACTTGGATCCAAATTTGAAGACTTGTTGATTCATATTAAGGCATATCCATTGCCATAGTTATATTCATACCTTGGATGATTCAACACTACAACTTTAAGGGAGTTCATCCCTTATCTCTTCTTTGTTTCCCCTTGTCTCTTGTGACTATGGAGTCATCTTCTTGTCCTTCCTCTAGTGTTTTATTCCCTATCTCATTTGATATTAGTATCGACCAACTCTCCCCTCAAAAAATGTCCAAACTCTCTCACCTCATTCAAATGAATGTCATTAACATGCCTCCTAGTAATTGTCTAAGCAATCATAAAAATATTCCTACCCAGCCTTATAACATAGGGATCCTTCCCCTTATTACTACATTATCGAAGTTAACCATGGAGGATACTCACCACTTCCTTCCAACATGGCACATATCCCTTCTACCCTAGCCAAGGGTATCACACAAATACACCCTCTTCTTCAAAAAAATTAAACATGCAAATTTCCACCTCATGTAGGATGTGTGATGAACGCATGCCCTACATGTGACAACTTGAAGAGTAAATCCTTAGATAATTTGTAAAACTTAAAGACTCTCTTAGGAAACCCTTCCCTCCTCAATGTGTTCCCCATGCCAGACCTCCAACCTTACCTCAAATCCTTTCTCCTTTAGCACCTAATGTGCCTCCACCCAAGCATTGTAAGACAAATAGGTCTCCCCCTCCTCATATAAGTTCTCTTAGAACTAATCACATAAGCATGGATGCTAACCTTTTCCCTAAATAAAAAAAAATGGTGTAATTATCATAATCTCAACACTCACAACTCGAATGAATGTCAAGTCCTTCAACATAATAACTCTTTTTCTTCCCAACAAGGCTCATGATCTCCCTTGGTCCAAGTTACTACAACTTGACAATGCACCTTTCCTAAACAAGATGATGTATCTCAACTCAACACTTCTTTAAGACAAGATATCCTTCCTCAACCTACCGAAATTACTCCTCCTCTTGAACCTAGGTCAACATAAAAAAACATCAAGTCACTCCCTCTGACACAAGAATTGCATGATGTACCTATATATTCCCCTTAGACCCACTCTTACCTCATAGGTTGCCTCAACATAACGTCTCAAAACTTAGAGACCTAGACTTCTATAGGGCATCATCATTATGATGAGTGATTCACCTTAATGACCCCTCTCCCTTCCTCTCATCCACCTTTTCCTAAAGGGTGGACCTCTTCTGAACCTTTCTAGAGAACCTAACTCTTATATCCTTCTATTTCTTCCCCTACCTTGAATCTCTTAAGGAAATGCTTTCCATATTTGATATTATCTTCTCCTCTCCTAGCTTCTCATGCTCATGTTCCCTTTCTTTCTCTCTTTTCCCTTGTCCCTCAAACACTGAAGAAAAGACCCATATCCCTTCACCTCTTTCTTTGGTCACTCTATCAGTGGCATAGTTCTTCCTGGGGCATTATATCAAGTACGACCTTACATGAGATGAATTTTCCATAGTTCAGGATAACCACCACTACCTTGGTATTTGTCTCAAGATACCAATTTAATTTTCACATTTCATAACCTATAGTTGTGGAATCATTTATGTGGCTTCAACATCTCTTTGTAAATCCTCCTAAGTTTTCTTGAACAACCCGCATTCTTTGAAACCCTAATTTGGAAATGCACACTCAAATTAGCGAAACATCTTGATATTCCAACTCTTCCATGCTCTTGGGCTTCTTTCCCTTGTCATATCTAATGCCTCTACATGGACCTATTGTGATTAACATGGATCCAAATTTGAAGACTTGTTGATTCATCCCAAGGCATCTTCATTGGCATAGTTCCAATCATACCTTCAACAATTCAACCCTACAACCTCAAAGGAGTTTTCATCACAACTAGGGCAAGGGAGGCATCATCCCCTTTGAGTGTACTACGATCTCTCTACTTAGATTTATCATTGATATATATTTTATGGTAGTAGATATAGTGTTGTTTTTCTTATATATATATATATATATATATATATATATATATTGGAGATCACACACACACATATTAGAGATCACATTCGAATCTTTCTAACGGGAAAGTTGAGCTACATGTGTCCAGACATGGATTACTCTTGGAGATCCATCACAACTCTTTTATTCAACACAAGTAGCTTCAACATATTTTATTCAACCCAAATAACTTCAACACCTACAACAATGAATTACAAGTTTCCTTCCATACTTCTCTTTGTATTTTCCAGCATTAGTGTTTCTAGCTTGTTACCCCTTAACATCTAGGAGTAACTAGAGGATATTTTTCTCCTATCATACATATCACATACATATGAGGTGGATGGTTCTTCTTCATCATGGATGGTTCTTTGCACATAAGGGATGGGTATTGGGCTATCGGCCCAAAATTAAGCTTATAGGGCACTAATCCTTGAACTAGGCCTTAAACCACCACACAAACCAAAATCATTGGCCTCATTCTAGGATATGGACATTATTGAGATATTTTGTGTATCTGACATGGGTCTCATGGCCTTGATCATCGTTGACATAGGAAAATAAGGGCCATAGTACCTAAGCTAATATTCTAGGATCATAATTCATTAATGACACATCAAACCATCACATAAACCCTCTAGATAAAATATTTATCCTATGAATGATATATTAGCATCCTTAGAAATTTTTAGGCATAAGGGATGGGTCTCAAGACCTTAACCATGGTCATGGGATAAAATAAAGGGTATTAGTACCTAAATGAATCTTTTAAGGCTCATGATCCATGAATGAGTCCTTGAATCGCAACACAAGCCATTTAGAGGGGATATTTGGTTTGTGCTTCAAATACGAGCGCCATTAGGAGGTTTTGTACACCAAGTAGGAGTTTTACAAAAAGTGTGGTCATGGGGATTATTGACAAGGACCATTTTAGAATGTATTAACAAGTTTTCTTTAAATCATTCCTAAGACAATAGGGGTCCTTTCAATTTTAGTAGGTGACATCTTTTTTTTCCATATCCTTTAAATTATCACTAAATCTTTGCTATTTTAATCTAATCATTCATATAACAGTTGAAGATACATAATTATAGATGTATCAAAAGATGTATTCATGACAATATTTAAGTTAGAGAATGGACTATGCTCAAGAAACCACTCAACATACCTTGTTTATCAAGATTAAATTTTATGAAGTTTATGAAAGCAATGAATGGATTTTTCTTGAAGGAATGTTAATCAAGTTTGTATTTGGCCATTAGTTTTAAAATGCAATAGGAATAATTAACAATGTTTTGATTTCGATTGATTTTGATTATGTGTTAGCAAGACATTGGACTCATACATGTTGTATACGTCTACACTTGCTAGGTACAATCTTAAGAGATAAAAATAATAGTAAGACAATAATAATGATACTAAAAATAAGGTTAGAAATGGTTAATAATAATTTTAATTCAAAGGGATCAATGCAGAATAATTAAAGTAAAAATAAATAAAGTTAACTATCGAAAAATGTATAGTTTTGTCCAGTTTTGTCCACAAATATAAGTAAAGGAAAAAGGAGAAGGGGAAGAAAAGAAACAAGGAAATGGAATCAAGTGAGGAAAGCAACCAACAAACCATAGAGGAATCAATGGGAGAACGAAAAAAAGAGGGTATAAATGAATAAATTTGAATGAAGGAAAGAGGGTGAGGAAGATTAAATAGGGAGTAAAAATGTAAAAAGAAAATAACTTCTCAATTTCAATAGCTTCTCTAATAATCCTAGTCAAATAGTTTTCAGTTTCAGCTAATATTTTAGTTTGGTCAAAACATATAAGGTGCTTGGTGTTGTTGGAATGCTCAACGATAATAGGTTTTGAAGTGTGATTGTGGTTTGTATGGGCTTAAAAATTTACACACAGAAAAACTAAACGTTTGTAAATTATAATTGGGAGAATCTATAGATAAGACAAACTTTAAGTTCTTGAAAATTATAATTAGATTTAATACCTTTTATTCAAATGTGGAAATGGTTGCTAGCAAAGATCCAAAGGAAGATACCATATTGAAATCACTAGGATTTGACCTCTCTCAATATGAATATCTTGAAAGGATGTTACTTCTTGTTTTGTAGCAAAAATACTTCTCCAAAGCTTCCCTTTGCTCGTGCTTAGAAACCCCTAAATAACCTCTTGCAAAACTCTTTATTTTGGCCTTCTCCTAAATAAAAATTGATTCCAAAGTTAGTTGGAAGATCTATTGGAGTTTGAAGGACATTAGAAATATTAATTGGGTTGATATTATGACTTAAGGGACTACATTAGCTGGTAGCATGGACAATTAGAGAATGTTTTAGCAATGTCACATGAACCATTTTTTTAAGCCTCAAATTAAGAAAAATGCCCATCTTTGGTCCAAGTGTATCCATTTAGCTTGGAATGTGTATAGGTTTTTAACATATACGCATAATCTCTCTTTTTCTCATGGTCGGATAACCAATATTTAATCCTTGCTTGCCAAATCTATCTATCGAATGTGCATAGTTGTGAGGTCAAGAATTTTTAGAGTCCAATAATTCAAAATTGGTTCCATTGGAATGATTTCATGATTTTGTACCATCATGAGTACGACATATTTTTCTAAGTTGTCTGTGTTAAGAGTTGTGTGTATTTTTCGACATTGTTGTGTTATACCAATTATTCAATAATGACAAGTGATTATTCAACCTCATCTTTAGGATATTGATATGTAAATGGTCGTTCTTGGTGATAGTTTACCTAGGACGGTATATGAGTTAAACAGATTTTAGAACACCACTACTTTGATTTTTTAGTCACCCACTTTGTTCTTTTTTTCTTTGGATTATTTGAAAAGTAAAAAATAACAGCATACTTGACAACTAAAGAGTTTGACAGATGGGTAGAGTAACATGTAGTTCCATTGTGATAAGGCTAAAAGAGTAGATGCCCCAGGTGAGAACTACAAATACACCCATCACAAATTTATTCCATCGACCCCGCACAATGAGTAGTGAATGGGGCCAACATTGAAATTTTTTCAATATGTGCCTATATGCATCGAAATTTGGCATGGTTAGACTAGATAGTTGCACTGAAGGTATGGGAGGGTTTCGATACTTAAGGATGTTTGATGTCCCCACATAATATTTGATATCATCCATGTTTGCATCAATGCTCAATATAATGGATGTCTCATTGTCATCATTCTTCATTTCCATCTATAGAATATTCTTTTTCGGAACTCTCTTGAAATTTCATGGCACATCCCATACACCCATCACAAATGTCATCTTCCACCGACCCCGCATAGTGAGCAATGAATGGGGCCAACGTTGAAATTTCTTCAAATTGTGCATGTATGCATCAAAATTCGACATGGTTAGACTAGACACATGCCTTGACGGTATGGGAGGGTTTCAAGACTCAAGGATGTTTGATGTCCTGACCACATAATCTTTGAGATCTCCCATGTATGATGTTTGATGTCTGGCTCATCTTCAATATGTTCATGTATGCATCGAAATTTGACATGGTTAGACTAGACACATTCCTTGACGGTATGGGAGGGTTTCAAGACTCAAGGATGTATGATGTCCCCACATAATCTTTGAGATCATCCACATTTGCATCAGCGTTCAGTATGTTGCACCTCTCATTGTCATCATTCGCCATTCCCTTCTATAGAATCGTTGTCGAAACTATCTTGAAATTTGACATGGAACTTAAAATACACCCATCACAAATTTCTTCCACCGACCCTGCACAGTGAGCATTGAATGGGGTCAATGTTGAAATGTTTTCAATCTGTGTCTGTATGCATCGAAATTTGACATGGTTAGACTAGATAGTTTCCTTGAAGGTATGGGAGGGTTTCGATACTTAAGGATATTTGATGTCCCCGCATAATTCTTAAGGAGGGTTTGATTATTGAATTACCAAGTCGAGTTGATGTCATAGAAGCTTCAATTCACCCACCACAAATGTCATCTTGCACTGACCCCGCATAGTGAGCAATGAATGGGGCCAACATTGAAATTTCTTCAAACTATGCATGTATGCATCAAAAATCGACATGGTTAGACTAGACACGTGCGTTGATAGTATGGGAGAGTTTCAAGACTCAAGGATGTCTGATGTCCTGGTCACATAATCTTTGAGATCTTCCATGTTTGCAACAATGTTCCTAATGGGCGTCTCATATTTTTCAATTGTTGTTCTTTCCATCCATAGAATATTTGTTGGAACTCTCTTGAAATGTCATGGAACTTCTGATTCAACCACCACATTAAATTTCATACACCGACCCTGCATAGTGAGCACTAGTGAATGGGGCCAACGTTGAAATTTCTTCAATATGTGCTTGTATGCATTAAAATTTGACATGGATAGACTAGACACATGCCTTGAAGGTATGGGAGGGTTTCAAGACTCAAGGATGTATGATGTCCCCACATAATCTTTGATATCGTCCACATTTACATCAGCGTTCATCATGTTTCACCTCTCATTGTCATAATTCATCATTCCCTTCTATAGAATCGTTATCAGAACTATCTTGAAATTTGACATGGAACTTCAAATACACCCATCACAAATTTCTTCCATCAACCTTGCATAGTGAGCAGTGAATGGGGCCAATGTTTAAATGTTTTCAATCTGTGCCTGTATGCATCGAAATTTGACATGGTTAGACTAG
>ML789760.1:45645-58167 GCA_009831015.1 Picea engelmannii | reverse complement strand
GAGGTACATGTTGGGTACATGGTTGAGACAAGTAGTTGATGAGTTGGCACATACATGAGGTGTATAGTTGATGATGTTGGTACATCTTGATGAGTCATAGTTGATGAGTAGTTGATGCATGATTGGTACATACTTGGTACATGATTGGAAGCACTTATTAGTAGTATTATTGACACATGGTTTATGAATTATCTAGCATACTTGTCTTGGTATATTATTAGAAGCACATATTGATCTTTGTGATGATTATGAGTTGTTGTGTTATGCTTGGTTGATGAAGATATTGGTGATATTGTGCATATGGTTGAGAATTGTCTTGGTGATTGATCTTGGTGAGTAGATCTGATTTGGTTGATAATATTGATGAGACAGGTTGTTGTGATAGGTTGTTTGGACAAATTATTTTTACAGGTTATTTGTACAGGTTTGGTGCATGGTTGATGAATTTGTTTATGGTATAGGTTGAGGTAAAAGTTGATGTATGGTACATGTTGGCACAGGTTATTGGTACAAGTTATTACAGGTTGATTGGTAAAGGTTTACAACAGTATATCTCACAATGATAGTGTGATAGTGGTTCCATCATTCTACTTATATTTCAGGGTGGTTGGACGAGGCAAGGACAGGTGGTTGTAGCCACCTTCCGATTGTAGTCATAGAACATAGGGGTTTGTAGCCTCCTTCTGGTTTTAGCCAGAGAATTGGGGAATTGGAGCTTCCTTCAGGTTGTATCCTGAGAAACTAGGGGGTTGGAGCCTCCTTCCAGTTGCAGTTGGAAAACAAAGGAAGTTGGTGCTTCCAATGAATGTAATTCTTAAATACATATAAGAAAAAACATTATGTGGTTTTCTCCCACTTTGGATTTCCACGTAAAAACACTAGTGTACTGTGTATGTGTATGATTGTTCATTTGTTCATTATTTATTTACTATGCAATTATTGGATGATAATTCTACATTGATATAACACTTACATTTTATGGTTAAAAATGATTAAATTGCTCTATTATTGATTCAACCCCCCACTTAGTAATCCAACAATTGATTTCCGATCCAGTTCCTTCAGGAAACAGTTTAACCATTGGAAGGAGATCATGGATTATTCTGATAATGGAGTACCATTGTTTAATGGTAAGAATGGTTTAAAGTATGAGTTATGGAGTGGAAGGACGAAATTATTTTTACATGAAGAGGAGTATTATATTTGGCTATCAGTCATTACAGGATATGATGGTTCAAAAAGAGAAAATACAGTATCCAAGAAGGAATTGAAGAAGGATAACAAAATAGCAATGGATTTCATCTAGGAAGGATTACCTAATCTAGTAAGAGAAAAGGTTGGTAGCTGTTCATCAACCAAAGAACTTTGGGATAAGTTACATAACATATATTTTTCACCCATCACAAATTCATAAAATGCCAAAGAAGATGTAGATACAGATCAAGAAGAATTATCTTCACCATGTCAAACAGATTCAAAAGATGAAGAGTACATAATCACCAAAGGTATGTTGTTTTGCTTTAATTGTGAAAAACTCAGACATCTTGAAATAGAATGCCATGAAGGAAATGAGACAGAAAAGCTAATTGAAAAGGAAGACAATTATGAAGCAGAATTGATTAGTGATTTAGATGAACTGAGAGAAGAAAACAAGTCACTCAAAAAAGAATTGTTTTGATCCATACGGCTTAGAGACTCCCAGGTAATATGAATATTAGACAAGGGGAGTCTATGCGGTAGTTGTGACAGACCAAAGAACCATCCTTCGAGCAACTTGAAAAGTTTGAGTAGACATATCCACATCAATGAGTTAGCTGAAGTACAATCAATTGTAGTAGTAAATAATTCATGATAGTATAGTGATAAATGAGTCAAAATTATGGACAGTTGTGTAGCAAAGTCTTGAACAGTATGGAAAAATATGGATGTGAAATCATCTTTTCTGAATGGGGAACTTGAAGAAGAAGTCTACATTGAAAAACTCGTTCCTAGAGCATGGTACTCTATACTGGATAAATATCTACAACAGGCAAGGTTCAGAAAAGGAAGTGCAGACAACAACCTCTACATCAAGGTAACTCAAGATGGTATTTTATTAATTGAAGTTTATATTGATGATATTATTTTTGGAAGTATTGATGACAGGTTAAGCCAGAAATTTGCAAGCGATATGCAAAATGAATTTGAAATGTCATTACTTGGAGAACTATCCTTCTTTATGGGTCTTCAGATACGTCAAAGCAACCAAGGAATCTTTATTTATCAAACTAATTATATCAGAGAAATGCTAAAGAGGTTCGGAATGGAAGATTGCAAACCAGTTACCACTCCTATGAAAACCAGTTGCAAGTTGAGCAAATATGATGATTCAAAGTCTACAGACCAGAGGCAATACAAGTCAATGATTGGTAGCTTACTATATGTGATAGCATCCAGACCATATGTAATGCAGGCAGTTGGACAGGTGGCATGATTTCATGCAGCGCCAAAGGAATCACATGTATTAGCAGTGAAGAGGATTATCATATATCTCAAAGGAACATAAGAGTTTGGATTATGGTATCCAAAAGGAAAGGATCTATCACTTATTGCCTACACAGATGCAGATTGGGCAGGTTGCATTGATGACCGACGAAGCACCAGTGGAGCGATGTTCTACTTGGATATACAGGTTGAGTATGATGATCCCATTCCAATCTATTGTGATAATACAAGAACCATCAGTATCTCAAAGAACACGGTGATGCACTCTAAGACAAAGCACATTCCAATAAATTATCACTTTCTATGGTAACAGGTTGCAAAGAAAAAAATCAAAGTTGAATATGTGGGCACAAAATAACAAGGGGCAAACATATTTACAAAACCACTTCCAAGGGAATCCTTTGAGTATCTTCGCCAGAGACTTGGAGTAATTTCTACTCCAAAATTAATTATATTGAATGCTTATCTTATATGTCTTAGATTTACACGAGGAAGCACCATAAAGAGGACAGTTCAGGTTGGGAGATCAGTTTCGGGAAGAGTTCAATAAGGGGGAGTAGCCTCGGATGGAAATATACCTTTGCCATTGATGACAAAGGGAGAGAGATTTATCAGATGTAAAGGTAAATACTTGGAGAAAGAGCACAGAGGCATGGTTCCAGGGGGAGCGATGGTCACAAGGGGATCATGAGTGATATGAATTTAGTTTTGCATCAGATTTTTTCCATCAATTCCAAAGGGGAATATTTTTTATTAATTGGGTTGGTTTTCATTGATATCAACCCTTGAAGAAAGATCGATAGTAAATTCCGGTTGCACAAAGGTTTGGGTAATGGAACCAAGTTTGTTTGATGGATATGGGTTGAGTTTTGATATATTTGTAGGCACGACTATTCTAGATGGATAGTACATGTCATGTCATTTCCAGTGGTATGTGGAACATCACATAACTCATAACTGTTAGAGAGTTATGGCCATGTGAAGTTGGAGAACCCTCAAGTGTCATCTAGAAGCCCCAAAAGGTCAAAATAGTCAAAGTGGTTGCAAAGAAAAAATTATTTAAATAATAAAGTGAAGTGATGAGTGTACTATAAGTGAAAGTGGATACAAAAGAAATTATTTAAATAATAAAGTTAATGGAGAAATTACTAAGTGGACAAGTGATTAGAACTGGGTTAACCCTAAAATAAGGAAAGTGGGTTAAGATGGTTAGAAGGTAATTTAAATAATAAAGTGAAGTGATGAGTGCACTATAAGTCAAAGTGGATACAAAAGAAATTATTTAAATAATAAATTTAATGGAGGAATTACTAAGTGGACAAGTGGTTAGAAGTGGGTTAGCCCTAAAATAAGGAAAGTGGATTAATATGGTTAGAAGATAACCCCTTGAGGAAGCTACATGAGAGTATAAATAAGAGGCAAGGGTCTCTCATTTTTAAATCAAACTTGAGCATATTGAATATAGAAAAGTGACTGAGGTAACCAAAGGATATCTAAGTCGAATTTCATAGGGAAGGTGAAGTAAAGAAGGTCGAAATTCAAAGGAGGATAAATTATTTTGATGATGCTTTCTAAGGTATGTTATTTACAGATCATCTCACCATTTTCGCAATAATTTTTTTTCTAGAATGATTCAGACCATGAAATTGGGAAACCGTTGAGGAAACATATCCAAGTAGCTGTGATAAAAATTTCCTCTTGTGGGTTGTTGTATTTTTGGAGTTACACTCCGTGGAAAATAGGGTTTGTGGTTAGTCCTAAAACTAGTCTAAAATAGGTGTTTCAAGTAAAAATGTCATAACCTCTTCATAACAGATCCAAATTTAGTAAGACAAAATGTATTGTTTAGAGTACAATATCTAGTATTATGTGTAACATTTTCATATCCATACAACAAATATTGTGTGTGGGGAATGCTCTACAAGTTCGCTCTCTAGAATAATCCAGAATTCAACAAGGTATGCCATTTTTTCTATAACTCCTTTTCTGAGAGGTTCCAAGTAGTGAAATCTAGAGGAATTGCATAAAAGACACTGAAGAATATTGTGTACCATTTTTAGATCTTTATTCATTACATGTACATAGTTATGATTATTTCAAGTTAAGGTTTTTGACTAATCCAAAATTAGTCATGTGAGACTAAAGTAAAGTTTGATGAAAAGGCTAGTCTCTTGTTAAAGTTAAGGAAGGTTTGCAGGTATGTGATTATATACACCAGGTCTGTTACAGAGTTACAAATCAGATTTGGATGATAAAATTGATGAGGGATTTTTGGTTGAGGTATGTTACATATAGAGGTTGTATAACAGTGAGGTTGTGGCACATGGTTTGATGTAATGGTTTATGGTATTTGGTTGCTAGAGAACTTATTGATGGTTATATTGGTCTATGTATTTGGTATATGGTTGAGGTACATGTTGGCTACATGGTTGAGACAAGTAGTTGATGATTTGGCACATACATGAGGTGTATAGTTGATGATGTTGGTACATCTTGATGAGTCATAGTTGATGAGTAGTTTATGCATGATTGGTACATACTTGGTACATGGTTGGAGGCACTTGTTAGTAGTATTTTTGACACGTGTTTTATGAATGATGTAGCATACTTGTCTTGGTATATTATTAGAAGCACATATTGATCTTGGTGATGATTATGAGTTGTTGTGTTATGCTTGGTTGATGCACATCTTGGTGATATTGTGCATATGGTTGAGATTTGTCTTGGTGATTGATCTTGGTGAGTAGATCTGATTTGGTTGATAAGATTGACGAGACGGGTCATTGTGATAGGTTGTTTGGACAAGTTATTGTGACAGTTTATCTGTACAGGTTTGGTGCATGGTTGATTCATTTTTTTATGGTACAGGTTGAAGTACAGGTTGATGTATGGTACATGTTAGCATAAGTTATTGTTACAGGTTGTTTGGTGCAGGTTGATTGGTACAGGTTTAAAACAGTATATCTCACAATGATAGTGTGACAGTGATTCCATCATTCTACTTATATTTCAGGGTGATTGGACGAGGCAAGGAAAGGTGGTTGTAGACACCTTTCGGTTGTAGTCGGAGAACATAGGGGGTTGTAGCCTCCTTTTGGTTGTAGCCAGAGAATTGGGGAGTTGGATCTTCCTTCAGGTTGTATCCTGAGAAACTAGGGCGTTGGAGCCTCCTTCCAGTTGCAGTTGAAAAACAAAGGAAGTTGGTGCTTCCAATGAATGTAATTCTTAAAGACATATAAGAAAAATCATTATGTGGTTTTCTCTCACTTTGGGTTTCCACGTAAAAACACTGGCATACTGTGTATGTGTATGATTGATCATTTGTTCATTTTTTATTTACTCTGCAACTATTGGATGATAATGATACATTGATATAACACTAACATTTAATGGTTAAAAAGGATTAAATTTATCTATTATTGACTCACCCCCCCCCCCTCTCAGTAATCCAACATATACTACTAATTAATGTTGATGATTGCAGCTTCATGAGTCATCCTCCATATCGTTCTCCTCTGGTCTGAGTTGAGAAATTTGTGAGAGAGCCCATATGATGGGTGTTCCATACTCCTCTGGACTGATTTGAGATGACGTGTGGTCTCTTGTCGTGCTCCTCTAGATTGACTTGAGATGGTCTCATTTCAGCCTCCTGTGGACTTATTTGAGTCGACTTGAGATGGTTCTCTGGATGGTACGCTTATGGAATTAGTTGAGTTAATCTATTAAGAATTTCATCCATGTGGGTGACACATATGGACATGTCCCTAGTGTCTTAGCACTATAGGATGTGTGGATCCCTTGCTATATTGTCTGAGAGTAAGATTTGTTGTAACCCTAATTTTTGTTGTGAAGGGTACAAGTCGACCCCACCATGTAAAAGATAATTAATATTTTGTAAAGATTAATTATATCATTGAATTATAGAATTCGACATATTGTGACAATAGACACACCTATTGTTGTGTCATGTCTTGTATAAATAGGAGTAGATCCCAATTGTGGATCTAACTCACACTCACACTTGTAACATTCTCTCAAGACAAGTTGTACGCATGAAGTGTGCACTTCTCTTAGGCGCAAGTTTATAGGTCAAGGAGAACCCTCTTATGTGCTCTAAGGTTCATGGTGTGGGGGATATTCTCTTAACTCTATAGAAAAGGATTGTTGAGCTTTTCCTTTGATTGAGAAGGGTTTCCCCAAGATAAACTCTTGTGCTCTTGTGCATGGTTATTCTTCTTGTGATCTTGGTTACTGCAACACTTGTGTATGGTATTGTTTCATTGTTTATGGTTCAAGTACATGCTAAATTTAAATAAACCACATGTGCATGAGCTAAGAATTGAAATTCAACATGGTTTCAGAGCAGAGTTCATGAAGATCCATTGCACAAGCCATTAAAGAGCCAATCGTCACCCTCTTGCTGCAACTGCAAAAATGACCCCATCCATTGTCAAGCTAGTTTCAACACCTTCCACTTTAACATTGGGCCTAATTTTTTCATAGGAAAGTATGGCCTCCTTCAGTGCACCTTCTTCAACTCTCATATTGAAAATAGGAGAAGTTTTTATTTTTGGCCCTGGGGATTTCTAGGGTTTGTGCAGAATTTTGACCCTACGGTTTTTGTTGCTCATTGAAGGATTTTTGCAACCTAACCAGGGTTCTTTTGACTTTTTAAAGGATTATTGTTGGTAGTCATAAATCCAACAAAACCTAAAGTTGCTAGCCTATCCTGGTCATTAGGTTTCCTATCCTAGTTGTTAGGGTTTGTGAAGAATATGAAAACCATGAGGAACAAAAATTTGGTGGAAGATAGGCTTGATGGATCAAGCAACTTCAACTCCTAGAAATCAAGACTACAAATCAGTCTGGAAGAGAATTACCTATTGATTTTGATAGAAAGAATCTGCCAGAATCAGTTATCGATGAAGAGAAGGATGATTGGAAGGAAGATGATGGCAAGGCAAGGAAGATAGTCATCTATTCAGTGAGAGATCATCTACTACCACATATTGCTACCTTGAAAAAAAATTATGAAATTTATGATGAATTGAAGAGGATGTTTGAGAGAAACAACACAAACAAATCTCTTACATTGAAACACCAACTTCAAAAAATCAAGATGAGGAAAGATAGCACCATTGCCACCTTCTTCATGAGGATCTCAGAGATCATAGATTATATAGGTGCCATTGGAGAAACCATAACAAACAGAGAACATGTCACGACCACTCTCAATGCTCTTCCAAGACATTGGGAACCATTTCTTCAAAGTATCAGTGGAAGAGCATATCTACCTGAGTTTGATCATCTGTGGATAGACTATACTCATGAGGAAACTAGACTTATAGCTAGAGGAGTGCAAGACTCCCATCATGATGACAATCAAGATCTTACTTCTCATGCAAAGAGAGATAGAAGAAATAGAAGAAGTTTTGGTAAATCATTCAAGGACAAGAAAACTTCTGTAGCTTGAGGTCATGAACATGGAAAAGACAATTCAAATATTCAATGTTTCAGATGTGACAAATATGGACACATTGTGACAAATTGTCCTACTGGGAAGAAAGAAATACAACATGCCTCCACTACAAATATTGATTCAGAACCACATCAGATATATGAAGACATAAAAGATGAGGCATTCTTCATCATATCTCAGCTTTCTCAGGAGGACCAAAAGAAAGATTGAGAATGATTGTAGACTAAGGTAAGTTTTGTACTACATTCCTTATTTGATTTCATCATTACTCTGTAGTTTCTTGCATTTTGATAATGAAGGGTATTATCCCTGGTACAGGAGTCCAAATTTTCTTGGTTGGTTATTATCCTAGTACAAGAGGTCATTTTGATTGTTATTCATATGGGAGGTCATATTGGTTATTATCCTAGTACGGGAGGCCAACAAAGTACTGTAGAGGCAGTAAAGGAATTGAGAAGACATGGGATGTCTCTAGGATAGCAACACATGAAAAGGATGATGTCACAATTTCCTCCAGGACAAATGTTTATCCTTCTAACTTTAGAGGGAGTCAAACTATTTGAGAAGAAAGTAGAGCTAGCATAACTTGTGGACAAAAGGTTTCTTTATAAGGCTCTGCGGGAGGTAGAAAGGGTACATTTGTGGGGTATAGTGAATCTTCGAAGGCATACTGGATCTACATCCTTGGTTAGAGACAAATTGAGGTTAGAAAATATGTCACATTTGAGGAAGAGATCGCCTTTCGAAGATCCATAGAATCTCATATGGAGATTGAAAACGAGAAGAATGAAGAGACAGTACCTTCTCCCCCTTCAGTAGTTCATAGGGAGACAATTATTGATCAAGTTTATCTCGTAGCTCCAGTTGTTGTTCCCAGAGACATTACAATAGGCCATAAGAGGTTTTCTTGGGATAGATAGACTCTGCAGGAGGCATAGGGACATGAAACTCCTCATGTTACATTCCGAGAAAGCAATAGGCCACATATATTTTCAAGATATATTTCAGCTATGTGCCACATCATTGATACTGAGCCTTCTTGTCATGGAGAAGCAGTAGGTCAATAGGTTTGGAAATATTCCATGACCGAAGAGTATCAGTCCATCACGAAGAATGATGTGTGGGATATTGTTCTGATACCGGAAGGGAAGTGTGTAGTGACTTCCAATTGGATCTATAAGATCAAACATGCAAATGATTGAAGTGTTGAGAAGTACAAAGAAATATTTGTGTCTAGAGGATTCTCTCAGGTGGAGAGAATAGATTATGAGGAGACGTTTTCTCTTGTTTATCGATACACTTCCATCTGTACGATTATTTCTTTAGCTACATCCATGGGTTGGAGACTACATCATATGGATGTAAATATATCATTTCTCAATGGTGAGATTGAGGAAGAAGATTACATCGAGCAGCCATATGGATTTGTGATACATGATAGGTTATTTGTGATACATGATAGGTGATACATGGATTAGTGTTGTTTGGATAGGTTATTTGTACAGGTTTGGTGCATGGTTGATGAATTTGTTTATGGTACAAATTGATGTATGGTACATGTTGGCACAGGTTATTACAGGTTGTTTGGTGCAGGTTGATTGGTACAGGTTTACAACAGTATATCTCACAATGATAGTGTGATAGTGGTTCCATCATTCTACTTATATTTCAGGGTGGTTGGACGAGGCAAGGACATGTGGTTGTAGCCACCTTCCGATTGTAGCCGGAGAACATAGGGGGTTTTAGCCTCCTTCTGGTTTTAGCCAGAAAATTGGGGATTTGGAGCTTCCTTCAAGTTGTAGCCTGAGAAACTAGGGGGTTGGAGCCTCCTTCCAGTTGCAGTTGGAAAACAAAGGAAGTTGGTGCTTCCAATGAATGTAATTCTTAAAGACATATAATAAAAAACATTATGTGGTTTTCTCCCACTTTGGATTTCCAAGTAAAAACACTAGTGTACTGTGTATGTGTATAATTGTTCATTGTTTATTTACCATGCAATTATTGGATGATAATTATACATTGATATAAAACTTACATTTTATGGTTAAAAATGATTAAATTTCTCTATTATTGATTCATCCCCCCACTCAGTAATCCAACAATTGGTTTCAGAGCCGGTTCCTTCAGGAAACAGTTTAACCATTGGAAGGAGATCATGGATTATTCTGAGAATGGAGTACCATTTTTTAATGGTAAGAATGGTTTAAAGTATGAGTTATGGAGTGGAAGGATGAAATTATTTTTACAGGAAGAGGGGTATTATATTTGGCTATCAGTCATAACAGGATATGATGGTTCAAAAAGGGAAAAGACAGCAGCAAAGAAGGAATTGAAGAAGAATAACAAAATAGAAATGGATTTCATCTGGGAAGGATTACCTAATCTAGTAAGAGAAAAGGTTGGTAAATGTTCATCAGCCAAAGAACTTTGGGATAAGTTACATGACATTTATTCTTCACCCATCACAGATTCAGAAAATGCCAAAGAAGATGTAGATACAGATCAAGAAGAATTATCTTCACCGTGTCAAACAGATTCAAAAGATGAAGAGTACATAATCAACAAAGGTATGTTGTTTTGATTTAATTGTGAAAAACTCGGACATCTTGAAATAGAATGTCATGAAGGAAATGAGACAGAAAAACTAATTGAAAAGGAAGACAATTATGAAGCTGAATTGATTAGTGATTTAGATGAACTGAGAGAAGAAAACAAGTCACTCAAGAAAGAATTGATGAAACAAAAGGAAAGTGTTAACATTTTTTAAGAATCCCAATAGGTCATCGAGAACTTAAGAACTCAGCTAGAAGAAGCCAGAAAGATCGAAGAAAATATTGAATATCAAAAGCAGTATTTGGAAGCCAACATAACAACACAAAAGGAAGAAGCGGAAATGAGAGAGAAGATATTGACATATCATCTTAAGGAAAGAACTAATGATTTAAACCATCTTTGGTCAAGAAGAGAAAGGACTTGAAGAATAAATAATCACATTAAAAATTCATCTAGAATGTTAAGCCCTAATATTGGCTCATTACCCCTTAATTGGGGCATATTATATTAGTAATGTTATTTTATTTATGTCGGCTTTAGGCCATTCGTTGTAATTATACCTCCTAGTCTCCTATATATACCAAGGAGACATTTTCATTTTGAATCATCTTGTACTTGAACATTTAAGTGGGGTAAAAGGAGGTTTCCCCCTCGAAGAGGCTTATTATCTAAAATTATCTCTTTTTCAAGGCATTGAGTACTTTTCCTGAGGTTTTTCTATGTTATATTGATGTTTGGTTCTTAACATATGGTATCAGAGCTCAAGGTCTTGGGGTTTCGCTGCTACATCTGAGACACCGTGGAAGTTTTGCTATAACTTTTTTTCTACAACGTTTCAGAAGGAACGACTTGGATGATATTTAATAGACGGATCAAGGTATGTTGGGTTCAAAATTTAGCTCCTGAGACCTTATACTTTCGGAGATACATCATGTACAATATAGGGTTCTGGAATCATCCTGAAATGAGTCATTGCGGAATTTTCACTATAAAAAAAAATTTGTAATGTTTCAGACCCTGAACTCTGGAGGCCATTTACAGAAATTAGTAAGGTATCTATGATAAAATGTTAAGATTCTGGGTCATCTTAAATTTGTAGATAAACCTTGTGTAAGATAGGGTATCTGACTAGTCCTATTGACTAGTCTCAAGAAGGTGTTCCAGGTAAAACAATCATAACTTCTCGAAAGACTATCCAAATTGAATGGGACTGGTTTCATTGGATCGTGGACAGTCTGTAGTATTTTGGATGCGAGTTTTAGAATTTGAAATCAATTATTTTTTGTGGGGCATGATATACAAGTGAGATCTCCTGGAAAGGCCAAAAATCGGCAAGTTGTGAGGAAGTTACCGTAAATTCCACTTGGCACATCCAATTTTGATCAGACCTATGGCATCACAGAGAAGAAATATCAGAGAACTACCTAAAAGAAAGTTTCATACCCAGAAGGGCGGAAACTTGGGAGATAGAATAGAATAAATATTTTCTAGCAGAACCGCCTCAAAATCAAGATTCAAAAGTGATACTTGGCCAACATGCCACCAAAAAAGGGACCTTCTACACCAAATAAGCCTCCAGAAAATCCTAATTGGACTCTTGATGAAGGTGAAGAAATGCGTAGGGACATAAATGAACTACAAAATAAGATGGATTCAATGGAATCTAAGTTGATGGATTCAATATAAGTTAAGTTGGATACTAAGATGGATTCAATGGAAGCTAAGATCATGGAAGTAATGAAAAATTTCATAATAGAGAAGACACCCGAAAGTGAAAATGCATCCCATGAAATTCATGATGAGGACAAAAGGAAGGTGAATCAAGAATGGAGAAACTCCAACTTTGGTTTGAAGACCAACCCTGTTCCTAAGATTGATATGAGGAAGTTTGATGGCAAGGACCCAATCACATGGATACTTCAGATGGATCAATTCTTTGATCTCCATAATGTGCCACATACACAAAAGGTACGAATTGATTCTTTATATTTAGAACCTAATCAATT
>ML789760.1:25727-43061 GCA_009831015.1 Picea engelmannii | reverse complement strand
GCTCATAGCTCATCCTATCATCCTCAATCTAATGGACAAACCGAGATAGTGAACAAATGTCTGGAAGGCTACCTTCGTTGCTTTGTCTCTGATAAACAAACACAATGGTTCAAATGGTTACCCTTGGCAGAATGGTGGTATAAGAAGCAAAAAGAATAGAATAAATCATGAAGTCTCAGATAATGAAGAAAGAAGAATAGGTTGAGAAGCTTGAAGAAGAAGTTGTCACATTGACAAGTAAAATTGTCAAGCTCAACAAGAATGTTGAAGAGATAGAAACATCCACATTAGTTATAGAAAATGAAGAGAAGCACTCTAGGTTTCTAGAAAAGAAGAATGAAGAGAATAGAAAGAGTTATGCAGAAGTACTCAAAGGAAGGAATCATAGTCAACCATAATCTAAGAAAACTATTGAAGATACATCTTCAAGAAGACCATCCATGTTCAAGCCACAAAGAAGCTTCAATCATGATCATGATCAGTCAAGGCGGAAATTCAGAAGGACTATACCACAAAGAAGATCACTCACTCCCAGGTATGCAAATTTCTTTTATGGTTATTGTTTTTATTGTATTAATTTTGGACATAAGGTTGTAGATTGCAGGCATTATAAAAGAAATGTTCAAGCAAGAAATTCCTATGTGGCCCCACGTAACATTGAATGTTACAAATTTCATAACTATCGACACATAGATAGTGATTGTAGAAGCATGATCGATACTTCCATGAAAGAGAACACTGATATCAGATATAAGAAAGTATGGATAAGAAAAAACGAAGAACAGGTGAACAAAGACTAGGTCCTAGAGATCACAAGATTGACAATAAAACAAGATGAAGAAAATTCTACAGAGAAAAAGAAAGATGCCAGATACAGAAAGGTTTGGAAAATAACTGAAAGAAAAGAAGGACAGGTAAATAAGAAACAGGTTTAAGAGATTGTACTTTGAGGCATTATAGTGAAAGATGAATCCACATACAGAAAGAAAGAATTCAGAGCTCAGAGGAATGATAAATATAACAATGAAGATGATGATGAATACACATCAGAGAAGGAATTGTTCTGAGCCATACGGCTTAGAGACTCCCAGGTAATATGAATATTAGACATGGGGAATCTATGTGGTAGTTGTGACAGACCAAAGAACCATCCTTTGAGCAACTTGAAAAGTTTGAGTAGACAGATCTAGATCAGTCAGTTAGCTAAAGTACAATCAATTGTAGTAGTAAATACTTCATGATAGTATAGTGATAAATGACTCAAAATTATGGACAATTGTGTAGAAAAATCTTGAACAGTATGGAAAAATATGGACGTGAAATCAACTTTTCTGAATGGGGAACTTGAAGAAGAAGTCTACATTGAACAACTGGTTCCTAGAGCATATTACTCTAGACTGGATAAATATCTACAACATCCAGGGTTAAGAAAAGGAAGTGGAGACAACAACCTCTACATCAAGGTAACTCAAGATGGTATTTTATTAATTGAAGTTTATATTGATGATATTATTTTTGAAAATACCGATGACAGGTTAAGCCAGAAATTTGCAAGGGATATGCAGAATGAATTTGAAATGTAATTACTTGGAGAACTATCCTTCTTTCTAGGTCTTCAGATACGTCAAAGCAACCAAGGAATTTTTATTTCTCAAACTAATTATATCATAGAAATGCTAAAGAGGTTCGGAATGGAAGATTGCAAACCAGTTACCACTCCTATGAAAACCAGTTGCAAGTTGAGAAAACATGATGATTCAAAGTCTACAGACCATAGGAAATATAGGTCAATGATTGGTAGCTTACTATATGTGACACCATTCAGACCAGATGTAATGCAGGCAGTTGGACAGGTGGCATGATTTCAAGAAGCACCAAAGGAATCACATGTATTAGCAGTGAAGAGGATTATCTGATATCTCAAAGGAACATAAGAGTTTAGAATATGGTATCCAAAAGGAAAGGATATATCACTTATTGCCTACACAGATGTAGATTGGGCAGGTTACATTGATGACCGACGAAGCACCAGTGGAGAGGCGTTCTACTTGGATATACAGGTTGAGTATGATGATCCCATTCCAATCTATTGTGATAATACAAGCACCATCAGTATCTCAAAGAACATGGTGATGCACTCTAAGACAAAGCACATTCCAATATAGTATCACTTTCTATGGTAACAGGTTGCAAAGAAAAAAAATCAAAGTTGAATATGTGGGCACAAATTAACAAGTTGCAGACACATTTACAAAACCACTTCCAATGGAATCCTTTGAGTATATTCGCCAGAGACTTGGAGTAATTTCTACTCCAAAATTAATGCTATTGAATGCTTATCTTATATGTCTTGATTTACACGAGGAAGCACCATAAAGAGGATAGTTCAGGTTGGGAGATCAGTTTCAGGAAGAGTTCAATAAGGGGGAGTAGCCTCGGATGGAAATATACCTTTGCCATTGATGACAAAGGGGGAGAGATTTATCAGATGTAAAGGTAAATACTTGGAGAAAGAGCACAGAGGCATGGTTATAGGGGGAGTGATGGTCACAAGGGGATCATGAGTGATATGACTTTAGTATTGCATCAGAGTTTTTCCATCAATTCCAAAGGGGGATATTTTTTATTAATTGGGTTGGTTTTCATTGATATCAACCCTTGAAGAAAGATCGATAGTAAATTCCGGTAGCACAAAGGTTTGGGTAATGGAACCAAGTTTGTTTGATGGATAATGGGTTGAGTTTTGATATATTTGTAGGTAGGACTATTCTATATGTATAGTACATGTCATTCCATTTCCAATGGTATGTGGAACATCACATAACTCATCAATGTTAGAGAGTTATGGCCATGTGAAGTTAGAGAACCCTCAAGAGTCATCTAGAAGCCCCAACAGGTCAAAGTAGTCAAAGTGGTTGCAAAGAAGAAATTATTTAAATAATAAAGTGAAGTGATGAGTGTACTATAAGTGAAAGTGGATACAAAAGAAATTATTTAAATAATAAAGTTAATGCAGAAATTACTAAGTGGACAAGTGGTTAGAACTGGGTTAGCCCTAAAATAAGGAAAGTGGGTTAAGATGGTTAGAAGGTAATTTAAATAATAAAGTGAAGTGATGAGTGTACTATAAGTCAAAGTGGATACAAAAGAAATTGTTTAAATAATAAATTTAATGGAGGAATTACTAAGTGGACAAGTGGTTAGAAGTGGGTTAGCCCTAAAATAAGGAAAGTGGATTGATATGGTTAGAAGGTAACCCCTTGAGGAAGCTACATGAGAGTATAAATAAGAGGCAAGGGTATCTCATTTTTAAATCACACTTGATCATATTAAATATAGAAAAGTGACTGAGGTAACCAAAGGATATCTAAGCCAAATTTTAGAGGGAAGTTGAAGTAAAGAAGGTCGAAATTCAAGGGAGGATAAATTATTTTGATGATGCTTTATAAGGTATGTTATTTATAGGTCATCTCACCATTTTCACAATAAAAAAATTTCTAGACTGATTCAGACCATGAAATTGGGATACTGTTGAGGAAACATATCCAAGTAGTTGTGATAAAAATTTCCGCTTGTGGGTCGTTTTATTTTTGGATTTACACTCCGTGGAAAATAGGGTTTTTGGTTAGTCCTAAAACTAGTCTAAAATAGGTGTTCAGGTAAAAATGTCATAACCTCTTCATAACATATCCAAATTTAGTAAGACCAAATGTATTGGTTAGAGTACAATATATAGTATTATGTGTAACATTTTCATATCCATACAACAAATATTATGAGTGGTGAATTCTCTACAAGTTCGCTCTCTAGAATAATCCAGAATTCAACAAGGTATGCCATTTTTTCTATAACTCCTTTTCTGAGAGGTTCCAAGTAGTGAAATCTAGAGGAATTGCATAAAATACACTGAAGAATATTGTGTACCGTTTTTAGATCTTTATTCATTACATGTACATATTTATGATAATTTCAAGTTAGGGTTTTTGACTAATCCAAAATTAGTCATGTGAGACTAAAGTAAAGTTTGATGAAAAGGCTACTCTCTTGTTAAAGTTATGAAGGTTTGCAGGTATGTGATCATATACACCAGATCTATTACAGAGTTACATGATTTATTGTTGAGGTATGTTACATATAGATGTTGTATAACAGTGAGGTTGTGGCACATGGTTTGATGTAATGGTTTATGGTATTTGGTTGCTAGAGAACTTATTGATGGTTATATTGGTCTATGTATTTGGTATATGGTTGAGGTACATGTTGAGTACATGGTTGAGACAAGTAGTTGATGATTTGGCACATACATGAGGTGTATAGTTGATGATGTTGGTACATCTTAATGAGTCATAGTTGATGAATAGTTGATGCATGATTGGTACATACTTGGTACATGGTTGGAGACACTTGTTAGTAGTATTGTTGACACGTGTTTTATGAATGATGTAGCATACTTGTCTTGGTATATTATTAGAAGCACATATTGATCTTGGTGATGATTATGAGTTGTTGTGTTATGCTTGGTTGATGCACATCTTGGTGATATTGTGCATATGGTTGAGATTTGTCTTCTTGATTGATCTTAGTGAGTAGATCTGATTTGGTTGATAAGATTGATGAGATAGGTTGTTGTGATAGGTTGTTTGGACAAGTTATTGTGACAGTTTATCTGTACAGGTTTGGTGCATGGTTGATACATTGTTTTATGGTATAGGTTGATGTATGGTACATGTTGGCACAAGTTATTGTTACAGGTTGTTTGGTGCAGGTTGATTGGTACAGGCTTAAAACAGTATATCTCACAATGATAGTGTGACAGTGGTTCAATCATTCTACTTATATTTCAGGGCGGTTGGACGAGGCAAGGACAGGTGGTTGTAGCCACCTTTCAGTTGTAGTCGGAGAACATAGGGGGTTGTAGCCAGAGAATTGGGGACTTGGATCTTCCTTCGGGTTGTATCCTGAGAAACTAGGGGGTTGGAGCCTCCTTCTAGTTGCAGCTGGAAAACAAAGGAATTTGGTGCTTCCAATGAATGTAATTCTTAAATACATATAAGAAAAATCATTATGTGGTTTTCTCTTGCTTTGGTTTTCCACGTAAAAACAATGGTGTATTGTGTATGTGTATGATTGGTCATTTTTTCATTGTTTATTTACTCTGCAACTATTGGATGATAATGATACATTGATATAACACTTACATTTTATGGTTAAAAAGGATTAAATTTATCTATTATTGATTCACCCCCCCTCTCAGTAATCCAACATATACTAGTAATTAATATTGATGATTGCAGCTTCATGAGTCATCCTCCAGATCGTTCTCCTCTGGTCTGAGTTGAGAAATATGTGAGAGATCCCATATGATGGGTGTTCCATACTCCTCTGGACTGAGTTGAGATGACGTGTGGTCTCCTGTCGTGCTCCTCTAGATTGAGTTGAGATTAATTGAGATGGTCTCATTTCAGCCTCCTGTGGACTTATTTGAGTTGACTTAAGATGGTTCTTTGGATGGTACTCTTATGGAATTAGTTGAGTTAATATATTAAGAATGACATCCATGTGGGTGACACGAAACCTAAAGTTACTAGCCTAACCTAGTCATTAGGTTTTCTATCCTAGGTGTTTGGGTTTGTGAAGAATATGAAACATGAGGAACAAAAATTTGGTGGAAGATAGGCTTGGTGGATCAAGCAACTTCAAATCCTAGAAATCAAGACTACAAATCACTCTAGAAGAGGATTACCTATTGATTTTGATAGAAAAGAATCTACCAGAATCAACTACCGATGAAGAGAAGGATGATTGGAAGGAAGATGGCGTCAAGGCAAGGAAGATAGTCATCTATTTAGTGAGAGATCATCTACTACCACATATTGCTACCTTGAAAACAACTTATGAAATTTATGATGAATTGAAGAGGATGTTTGAGAGAAACAACACAAACAAATCTCTTACATTGAAACACCAACTTCAAAATATCAAGATGACGAAAGATGGCACCATTGCCACCTTCTTCATGAGGATCTTAGAGATCAAAGATTATCTAGGTGCCATTGGAGAAACCATAATAGACACAGAACTTGTCATGACCACTCTCAATTCTCTTCCAAGACATTGGGAACCATTTCTTCAAAGTATCAGTGGAAGAGCATATCCACCTAAGTTTGATCGTCTATGGACAGACTGTACTCAGGAGGAAACTAGACTTATAGCTAGAGGAGTGCAAGACTCCCATCATGATGAAAATCAAGATCTTACTTCTCATGCAAAGAGAGATAGAAGAAATAGAAGAAGTTTTGGTAAATCATTCAAGGATAAGAAAACTTCAGCAGCTTGAGGTCATGAACATGGAAAAGACAATTCAAATATTCAATGTTTTAGATGTGACAAATATGGACACATCATGATAAATTTTCCTACTGGGAAGAAATAAAGACAACATGCCTCCACTACAGATATTGATTCAGAACCACATCAAATAGATGAAGACATAAAGGATGAGGCATTCTTCTTCATATCTCAGCTTTCTCAGGAGGACCAAAAGAAAGATTGAGAATGATTGTATACTAAGGTAAGTTTTGTACTACATTCCTTATTTGATTTCATCATTACTCTATAGTTTCTTGCATTTTGATAATGAAGGCTATTATCCCTGGTACGGGAGTCCAAATTTTCTTGGTTGGTTATTATCCTAGTATAAGAGGCCATTTTGATTGTTATTCATATGGGAGGTCATATTGGTTATTATCCTAGTACGGGAGGCCAACAAAGTACTATAGAGGCAGTAGAGGACTTGAGAAGACATGGGATGTCTCTAGGATAGCAACACATGAAAAGGATGATGACACAATTTCCTCCGGGAAAAATGTTTATCCTTCCGACTTTAGAGGGAGTCACTTGATTCAGAGGGATTCTAACTATTTGAGAAGAAATTAGAGCTAGCATAACTTGTGGACAAAAGGTTTCTTTATAAGGCTCTGCGGGAGGTAGAAAGGGTACATTTGTGGGGTATAGTGAATCTTTGAAGGTACATCGGATCTACATCCTTAGTCAGAGACAAATTGAGGTTAGAAAAGATGTCACATTTGAGGAAGAGATAGCCTTTCGAAGATCCATAGAATCTCATATGGAGATTGAAAATGAGAAGAATGAAGAGACAGTACCTTCTCCCCCTTTAGCAGTTCATAGGGAGATAGTTATTGATCCAGTTGATCATGTAGCTCCAGTTGATGTTCCTAGAGACATTACAGTAGGCCATAAGAGGTTTTCTTGGGATCGACAGACTCTACAAGAGGCATAGGGACATGCAACTCCTCGTGGTACATTCCAAGAAAGTAAGAGGCCACATATATTTTCAATATATATTTCAGCTATGAGCCACATCATTGATACTAAGCCTTCTTGTCATGGAGAAGCAGCAGGTCAATAGGTTTGGAAATATACCATGACCGAAGAGTATCAGTCCATCATGAAGAATGATGTGTGGGATATTGTTCTGAGACCGGAAGGGAAGTGTGTAGTGACTTCCAAGTGGATCTATAAGATCAAACATGTATATGATTGAAGTGTTGAGAAGTACAAAGAAATATTTGTGTCTAGAGGATTCTCTCAGGTGGAGAGAATAGATTATGAGGAGACACTTGCTCTTGTTTCCTAATACACTTCCATCTGTACGATTATTTCTT
The DNA here is from genome assembly GCA_009831015.1 of Picea engelmannii. Taxonomy (NCBI): domain Eukaryota; kingdom Viridiplantae; phylum Streptophyta; class Pinopsida; order Pinales; family Pinaceae; genus Picea; species Picea engelmannii. The sequence continues at coordinate 35,376 of ML789760.1, read as the reverse complement.
TAGTTGCATCCATGGGTTGGAGACTACATCAGATGGATGTAAATATGTCCTTTCTCAATGGTGAGATTGAGGAACAAGATTACATCGAGCAGCCATATGGATTTGTGATACATGAGCAGAAGTCTCATGTGTGCAGGTTGAAGAAATCCCTGTATGGACTAAAGTAGGAACCTCGTGCTTGGTATGATAAGATTGATGCATACTTGATGATTTTTGGATTCAAAAAGAGTGTTCTTGATCCCAACCTATACTGCCATATTTTTGGTGACGAGTGCCTTATTTTGGTCCTATACGTTGATGACTTATTCCTCACTGGTTCATAAAGCCTCATTGTTGAATGTAAGCATGCATTGGCTTCTGAATTTGAGATGAAGGAACTTGGTATGATGCACTACTTCTTGGGACTAGAAGTATGGCAGAGGACTGATGATATTTTCCTTAGTCAAGGAAAATATACAGTGGAGATATTGAATAAATTCGGGATGATGGACTTCAAATCCATGCCTACACCGATGGTGATGAATTTGAAGAAAATGAATGAGGCTTCTTTTGATTCAGGCGAGATTGATCCAAATATTTACAAACAACTTATTAGATCATTGATGTATTTGGTTAACACCAAACCTGATATATGTTATGCAGTGAGTGTACTCAATCAGTTTATGAGTCAACCGAGACAGACACATTGGATAGAAGTGAAGCATGTGTTGAGATATCTACGAGGCACAGTTGATTATGGCCTGAGATATGCCTCCATTGTATACATGAGATTGCAGGGATATGTTGATGTAGATTGGGCAGGGAGCGCAGTGGACCAAAAGAGAACATATGGTTGTTGTTTTACTTTGGGGTCTACCATGGTTTCCTAGTGCAACATGAAACAAACTTCTGTGGATTTGAGTACTGCAAAAGTAGAGTACATTGCATTATGTGTGGTAATCCATGAAGCAGTGTGGCTTCAAAATCTCCTTGTAGACTTATTTGGTCATGAGATGGATTCCACCATTATCCATTGTGATAACCAGAGTTGTGTGAAGATCTCCGATAATCATGTGTTTCATGATAAATCAAAACACATTGAGATCAAATACCATTACATCATATATATGGTGCAGAGGAAAGAAATACATGTGTGGTACCTTTCTACACATGAGAAAGTTATAGATGTCTTCACCAAACCACATGTCAAGATGAAGTTCGAGTACTTTTGTGAGAGACTTGGTCCGGTGGAGAATGCCTTCCTAGCTGAGACGGAGTGTTGATGATTGCAGCTTCATGAGTCATCATCCAGATCGTTCTCCTCTAGACTGAGTTGAGACATCTGTGAGAGAGACCATGTGATGGGTGTGTCATATTCCTTGTTAAAATAATGTAACTACAAAGTGTATTCTTATTATTTGATATATTATTCATTGGATCAATCCCCATTGTGGATTGATCATGTTGGCTATTGTAAAAGGACCAAATCCCCTTCTGCGGATTGGTCATAATGTAATTGTAAAAGGAAAAAGAAGAAGTCGACCCCAAAATATATCAAGAGGCCCCGAAATATAATAAAGGTGGTTATAACCACCCAGTTGGAGAAGTCAGCCCTGCCAGTGAAGAGACACTTCACATGTGCCAGACTTGTATAAATAAGGAGGCTAGTGCCTCACTTAGACACACAACTCACTTGCTCATTGAGAGACAAGTTTCGGAACTGCAGTTAGAGAAGAAGGAGAGAGAGTTGTGCATCCTTGGGGAGGATATTTTGTATTAGTTTGAGTTATCTCTTGGCATTGTATTGGTTATCTATAATAAGGAAGTTTTGTTATGTTTTCTTCCCCTAGAGGGTTTCCTAGGATAAATGTTGTGTCTCTTGTGATTTTGTATTTCTCAGTGATCTTGCATTATGATATTGTTATCTATTGAAATGAAAAGAACTATAATAATGGCTTAAACATTAACATGGTATCAGAGCCAAGTTGAAGGAAGCATCTTTCACAAGAGTGAAAAATGTCATTGTTGTCATACATGCAAATTAGGGTTTTTTGGTGGTGAATCTTTTCAGCCCCAAAACCACCTAGAAAAGTGTGCCCTCCCCCAAGGATTACTTTGGCACTCTCAGCGCACCTTTTCAGTGGTTGGATCTCCTGAAAAGTGAAACCCTAGTTTCACAAAGTACCAAAAGTACCAAAAAACCAATGTATCGGAAGTACCAAAAGTACCAGAGGTACTAGAAAACCAAAAGCACCAGTCCAGAAATCTGCAGATCATGTTTGGAGGAGAAAAAGTTTGATTTTCTCAGATCCAAACACACCAGGCTAGTCGCCTCAGCCAAGTGCACCTCCTGGTAAGTTCAGATTCTGATTTTGAGCACTTTCATTTTTCGGTCATTTTCATAGCTCCAGGTAAAAGATGTCTGCAAGCACTAAGCTTGTTGACAAGCTGGAAGGTGTGGAAAAATTTCGTGCCTGGAAGTATAGGATTGGACTCGTTCTTGAAGAGAATGACCTAGCAAAATTTGTCAAAGGAGAAATTTTTCAACCCGTCGATGTTGCAGAAAAGGCAAAGCATCAAAAGGACACAATAAGGGCCAAAAGAGTCATTGTAGATTCAATCAAAGACCACTTGATTCCTTATGTGTCATCCAAGAAGAAACAAGAGTAGCTAACCATGAAGCGTTACAAGAAAGATATTATGAACAAGCCCTAGATACTCACACCAAAGGAGGAAGGAAGAAACCCTACTTCCAAAAGGAGACTCATAAAGAGCCTCAACAGTCAAACAAATTCAATCATAAAGAATCTCATCCAAGGAGATTTCATAAGAAAGGACAACGAAAGGAAAGAGACTACTCATATGTACAATGCTATCATTTTGACAAGATGGGACATATTGCGAAGTTTTGTCCAGCCGGACGAGAAGAATACAAGAGAAAACATAAGAGGCGCCATGCCCATGTAGTCGAAGATGAAGAGCCACCTGCAAAGATGATAAGAGAGTAGATCAAAGACCATGTCTTAATCTTGGCCCTCTCGGGATCTGTAACACCTAGAGAGGACACTTGGCTCATTGATAGTGGTGCATCCAAGCACATGATGGGACAAAGAAACATTCTCTCTTGTATCTTAGAAAAGAAGTTTTCTCATAAAGTGACACTTGGAGATGATTACCAATATTCCATCAAGGGAGTGGGAGAATCAAACCACAAATTGAATTCAAAGAATTCATTGAAGATGAAGGATGTACTATATGTACCAGGTTTGAACAAGAACCTACTCTCCATTTCATCTTTAGAAAATAAATGCTTTAGAGTTTCCTTTATAGATGGAGAAGTTCTTATGTGGGCTAAAGGAGAAACCTTAAATGAAGCAATCATCATTGGAAGTGAAGAAAATCGCTTGTATAAACTAAAGGGTCACTCAGAGGCTGCCATGACCCACACCATTGAAAACTCATGTGAACTTTGGCATAGAATATTAGCTCACATCAAATACAAGGTGCTACCATACATATGCAAAGCAGTCACAGGTTTACCAGAACTCAAAGGTGACCATGAAGGTGTATGCAATGGATGTGCACAAGGAAAGAACATCAAGAACCCATTTTCGAAGAGAGATAGCAAAGCAGAAGGATTCCTAGAGCTCATTCATTCAGATGTATGTGGCCCAATGCCATCGTCCTCCATTAGTGGGTATGTATATTATGTATCATTTATTGATGATTATTCTCGTAAGACCTGGATATATTTTTTGAAATCTAAAGATGAAGTGTTCAGCAAGTTCAAGGAATTCAAAGCCTTGATAGAGAATATTTTTGAAATAAATATTAAGATACTCAGGTTAGATAATGGAGGAGAATATACCTCAAAATATTTTGTGAACTTCTGCAAAGATGTTAGGATCAAGAGGGAACTCACTACTCCCTATAATCCCCAACAAAACAATGTAGTTGAACGAAAGAACAGAATGATAATGGAAGTTGTGAAGACTATGATCCATGATCAAGATCTTCCTATGTGCTTATGGGCAGAAGCAGCAATGGAAATTGTATATGTGCAAAACCGATTGTCCCATAGTTCACTTGGGCTCAAGACCCTAGAAGAGATGTTCACCAGAAATAAGCCATAGGTAAGCCATCTCAAAATATTTGGTTGCCCAGTATTTATTCATATACCGAAAGAGAAGAGAAACAAGCTCAAAACTTCAGGAAATAAAAGAATATTTTTGGTATACTGCGAGGTCTCCAAGACCTTCAAAATCTATATACTAGGTCACCGTCACATTGATATCGGCAGGGATGTGACCTTTGATGAAGATGTTGCGCTCAAGAAATCTGGAAGATGCCAGCTTGAAGAAGTATATGAAGAGGAACCCGTAATCCCCAGTACTGCAATGAGGGAGGTTCCCAGAGCTACAGAACTAGTGAGGGAAGTCGTAACTTCCCCTGATGAGGAAATTCTAGAAGACCATGATATATCAGAAGTCTAAGAACCTCCTCAAATGATGATCCTCCATAAAAGGAAGCCAGCTTGGGCTAGAGATATTATTCAATATAGCGAGAAGTACGGTGTTCCCCAAGGAACTATGAGATAGGTGAAAAGACCAAAGCCATTCTCCAGTTATACGGCTTTGATGTGTGATCTTATAGAAGAGGAGCCTACCTATTTTGAAGAATCCATTCAAAGGAAAGAATGGGCAGATGCCATGACAGAGGAATACCAATCCATAATGAAAAATGAAGTATGGGAAATAGTTCCCAGACCGAAGAGTAAAGATGTGGTATCCTCCAAATGGCTCTTCAAAATAAAACATGATGTTGATGGAAGTATTGAGAAGTATAAAAAAATATTTTTTGCTCGTGGCTTTTCTCAAAAGGAAGGCATTGACTATGAAGAGACATTCGCTCATGTAGCCAGATACACTTCGATCAGAACCATCATAGCTCTTGCAGCTAAGATGAAGTGGAAGATGCACCAGATGGACGTAAAGACATCTTTCCTAAATGGTTTCATCGGAGAGGAAGTGTATATAGAGCAACCTCAAGGATTTGAAGTTGAAGACAGGAAGTCTCATGTCTGCAGATTGAAGAAAGCCTTATACGGATTGAAGCAATCTCCTAGATCTTGGTATGGTCATATAGACATTTTATTGACAAGCTTAGGCTTTACCAAGAGTAAAGCAGACTCTAACCTCTACTTCAAGATCATGAACGATGAGCCAGTAATATTACTACTATATGTGGATGACTTATTATTAACTGGAGAAGAAAAGCTCATCGCTGAATGTAAGAAGAGACTTGCCTCAGAATTTGAAATGAACGACCTTGGCCTAATGCATTATTTCTTAGGTCTTGAGGTATGGCAGAGTCCTGAGAGGATCTTCCTTAACCAAGGGAAGTATACTGTCGAAATCCTGAAGAGATTCGACATGTTGGAGTGCAAGTCGATGAATACACCCATGGAAGTGACGTTGAAGTTGTTGGTCCACACTTAGTCAGAGTTGATTGATGCCACATTGTACAGACAGATTATTAGATCGTTGATGTACCTAACGAACACCAGACCAGACATTTTTTTTGTCGTGATCACCTTGAGTCAGTTTCTGGTAGAACCCAGACATGTTTACCTAGTGGTTGCAAAACATGTGATGAGGTACCTTAAGGGTACAATAGATTGTGGTCTCAGCTATGATGGAAATCATGATTTGACATTGAGTGGATATACTGATGCAGATTGGGTAGGAAGTGTTTCTGACAGGAAAATCACTTCAGGATGTTGTTTCAGTTTGGGATCAACCATGATCTTGTGGTAGAGTAGGAAGCAATCTAGCATTTCTCTCAGTACAGCGAAAGAAGAATACAGTGTTGCATGTTCTGCTAGTTGTGAAGCTATATGGCTTCAAAAGTTGATGACCGACCTATTTGACTTAGAGATGAAAGCAACCATGATCCTATGTGACAACCAGAGCTGCATAAAGATGACAAAGAATCTTCTATTCCATGACAGGTCGAAGCACATAGAGATCTGATATCATTACATCTATGACATGGTGCAGAGAGGAGCCTTAAAGCTCCAGTACATTAGCATGGATGAACAGGTTGTTGATGTGTTGACCAAGCCTCTATCTCGTATAAATTTTAAGCACTTTCAAGATAAGATTGGTATAGTCCGAAAGGACCTTCCTCGAAAGGGGGAGTAGTTATTGTGATGAGACATCTCTTGCTTCTGACCTGACGGTTGTGACGTAAACCAAGATGATGTGATGTGACTAGAATGAGATTCCAATTGGATCGTTGTGACGTAAATCTAATCTAGTATCCTGCTTCTGACCTGATGGTTGTGACGTAAAGCAGGATGAGTATCTTGCTTCCGACCTGACGGTTGTGACCTAAAGCAAGATGATGTGATGTGACTAGTATTGAGCTTCCAGCTATATCATTGTGACGTAAAGCCAGTCTAGTATCCTGCTTCCGACCTGATGGTTATGACATAAAGCAGGACGAGTACCTTGCTTTCGACCTGATGGTTGTGACATAAAGCAAGATGATGTGATGAGACTAGCATTGAGCTTCCAGCTAGATAGCTATAACGTAAAGCCAGTCTAGTATCCTACTTTTGACCTAATGGTTGTGATGTAAAGAAGGACGAGTACCTTGCTTCTGACCTGATGGTTGTGACGTAAAGCAAGATGATGTAATGAGACTAGAACTGAGCTTATGGCTGGATAGTTGTGATGTAAAGCCAGTCTAGTATCATGCTTCTGACTTGATGGTTGTGACGTAATGTAGGATGAGCATCTTGCTTCCAGCTTGACAGTTGTGACATAAAGAAAGACTATGAGATGAAACTAGAACTGTGATTCCGGCTTGATAGCCATGACGTAAAGCCAATCTAGTATTATTATGATGAGCCAGCCTCATGTTTTGATGATGATGATGATGATGATGTATCAGTTTTATACTAATACATATTGATGCAAATGATGATTGCATTCCTTTGAGAATGATGATGTTGCCGATGAAGAAAACTTCTGAGGATTTATAGATACGTAGTCAGTGTTCCAAGATGATATTGATGATGTTGTCCTCTCACCCACTTGATGTTGTTGATGATGTTGTCCTCTCTCTCTCTCCTGATGTTGTTGAAGAATACCCTTCTTGTTAAGGGGGAGTGTTAAAATAATGTAACTACAAAGTGTATTCTTATTATTATTTGATATATTATTCATTGGATCAATCCCCATTGTGGATTGATCATGTCGTATATTTTAAAAGGACCAGATACCCTTTTGCGGATTGGTCATAATGTAATTGTAAAAAGTAAAAGAAGAAGTCAGCCCCATAATATATCAAGAGGCCTCGAAATATAATAAAGGTGGTTATAACCACCCAGTTGGAGAAGTCGGCCCTGCCAGTGAAGAGACACTTCACACGTGCCAGACTTGTATAAATAAGGAGTCTAGTGCCTCACTTAGACACACAACTCACTTGCTCATTGAGAGACAAGTTTTGGAACTGCAGTTAGAGAAGAAGGAGAGAGAGTGGCACATCTTTGGGAGAGGATTTTTTGTATTAGTTTGAGTTATCTCTTGGCATTGTATTGGATATCTATAATAAGGAATTTTTGTTGGGTTTTCTTCCCCTAGAGGGTTTCCCAGGATAAATGTTGTGTCTCTTGTGATTGTGTATTTCTCAGTGATCTTGCATTATGCTATAGTTATCTATTGAAATGCAAAGAACTATAATAATGGCTTAAACATTAACACTCCTCTGGACTGATTTTAGATGACATGTGGTCTCATGTCGTGCTCCTCTAGACTGAGTTGAGACGACTTAAGATGGTCTCCTTCCAGACTCCTATGGACTTAGTTGAGTCGACTTGATATGGTTCTCCAAATGGTACTCTTATGGACTTACTTGAGTTAATCTATTGAGAATGATATCCCTATGGGTGATCACATGTGGACGTGTCCCTAGTGGCTGAGCACTAGAGGATGTGTGGATCCCTTGTTATATTGTCTGAGAGCAATATTTGTTGTAACCCTAATTTGTTTTGTGAAAGGTAAAATTCAGCCCCACCATGTAAAAGATAATTAATATTGTGTAAAGATTAATTATATCATTGATTTATAGAAGTCGTCCCTATTGTTCCAATAGACACACCTATTTTTGTGTCAGGTCTTGTATAAATAGGAGTAGATCCCCATTATGGATGTAACTCACACTCACACTTGTAACATTCTCTCAAGACAAGTTGTACGGCTGAAGTGAACACTTCTCTTAGGCACAAATTTCTAGGTCAAGGAGCACCCTCTTGTGTTCTCTAAGGTTCATGGTGTGGGGGATCTTCCCTTGACTCTATAGTAAAGGATTGTTGAGTTTTTCCCTTGATTGAGAAGGGTTTTCCCAGGATAAACTCTTGTGTTCTTGTGCATGGTTATTATTCTTGTGATCTTGGTTACTGCAACACTTGTGTATGGTATTGTTGCATTGTTTATGGTTCAAGTACATGCTAAATTGAAATAAACCACATGTGCATGAGCTAAGCATTAAAATTCAACAATTAAATTTTTTTTTTAATTCTACTAGTTTTGGGGTCTTTAAGTCAAGTAAACAGTACTGTATATAGAAAATTAATATATTTATGGTTCATGAACTTGAGTTTATTTTACATTTAAAAAAAAAAAAAAAGATCAATAATTGTCCCTACACACTGTAAAGTTTGAAAATTAATATATTTATGATTCATGGACTTGATCTTATAAGTTTGTTTGCTCACAAGTTTGCAATATATTTTTTTAATAAGTTATGTGTGTGTGTGTGTGTGTGTGTGTGTGTGTGTGTTGATGATGTTTTAGTAATTTTGAGGCATCCTCTTTTGTATATGATAATTGCTTTGAAAGTAGTACTTTAAGGTAGACTCAATTGTCATCCATCAACTTTGAGTGCTTTGGTGTCTTGTCCATCGACCATCTGTGTCCAACAAGTGCACCCAAGTGTGTCTAGTGCATTGTAAATTAGTTTAACTTTACCAATGTAAAAGGAAATGCATGCCCTACCCATATCAATCTCGACTCACTAAGAGACATATACCTTTCCTTGCTCTTTCCACTCGTCAAATACTGACTAATCTCAATCAACACTATCAAATGTGCTAGCTATTGTTACTTAAGAGTTCTACATAGCTCCAGGTTATAGCTTTATTTATATCGTTCACACCCTTTAAGATTTCTTCATTTATAGCCCTAATATTCAACCAATCAATGGGATTTGTGATGATGTTTGAGTTGATATTTACAAAAAGTGACATTTACAGAAAGTACCATTTCATCATATAAAGCACTGAAATAGTGTTATATGTTGAAAATTTTCTTGGGCTACATTATACAACATTTTGGCAAGATTAATGGAAAATTTGAGGTATATTTTCATTTCATGTGTGGCTTTATTGTACACTCATATTTTATGTGTTGATTTTGTATTAAGAAGCCTTTGTAACATGTTGTGATTGTCATTATAATGACCCACGTGTCATTTTGGATAGAGTAATGTGAGGTTTTAACTCTCTTATTTCTATTGTGATTATGTTAGCCTACATGATTATTATTATTGGTTCTTGAAGTCTTAACTAGGATGGGACTTTAGCCTTTTGTCAAATTTAGGTAAT
>ML789759.1:677432-699815 GCA_009831015.1 Picea engelmannii | reverse complement strand
GGAGGAGGACCTTTGGAATTTAACACAGGCCTTGAAAGTTCACCTAGGCAGCCTCTCTACCCATGTGATTTTCATCCTTGAAATATTTCTCTAGCATCATCATTCGCTCCAACAACTTCGAGATGAATTAGGTGATATTCAAACACAATTAGAGGACCTTCAAGCTTGTTGTAATACCCCTAGTTCTAACCTTAATTGTAATGTAAATGGACATATAAGATGGTGATCCATGACATTTTGGGCCAGAGTGCCTTTGTATATAAGTATTTTGAGGCCACAATACATGTGTGGTTATTAGGCTGGAGATCCTGGATGTTAAAAGGCTAGTGAGCCTAACTTTGTAAACTACAATCACACTCAAATTTTAATGAAAACACATTATTGTTGCTAAACAACAAGAAAAAAGAGAATGGGGGAATAAAATCCACTAGAATTGGAAAGGGGGGAAAAGAGTCTAAGAAAAGGGCTCAGCTAAGGGGCTTATGCCCAAAGGAATATTTTATTAATATTCCTAGAAGTATAAAGTATAAAGTATGGACATTAATTTATCCTAAGTTACTAAGTGGGAATGTATCATCATGTGGGGGTGTCCATGTGGGGCCCATGTAGTTCCTAACATGACAAGTGTCAAGTTGGGAACATGTACATATAATTGGGGGAATTAGTTCATTTTCCATCATTCTACCATGATTACTACCATTATCCTCCTTTACTATCCATACACGACTATTGTGATCACTGGTACCTGCACAATGGAAAGATTGGGATTTTTGGGAAACCAGTAACCTAGGAAGTGGGATGACGAGGAGAGTTTTCAGGCTCGTGAGTTATTGAAGAAGCGGGTTGTGACACACATGAACGTTCTCTCTAGGAGAGAGAATTGTTGGGAATTGATTGCCAAGGTACCAAGCTACAACTATAGGGCTCTGAGACTTCATGTCTGGCCTATTGTTTAAGCTCCATAAGGGAAGTGGGGAAATCGAAGGACTACTGAGAAGAGAGGCACACTTCCTGGGGTGGGATAGACATGTGGGGAACGAGGGACTATACATTGTCTTCTAGAGTTGGAACCTGAGTCTGAGTTTTTCTGTTGTCTGAGAGACCTTAGCCTAGTTAGTATTCCTTTGCCCAAGTGGAGTTTTATCCCTAGCTCAGGGGTGACCTACTGTTAAGTTTATGAGTAGCAGAGTCTAAGGATGGGAGGAAATTTTGAGGTCTACATGTAGTTGGTGTACATTTTTACTAAAGATAAATGTCTATTGTGTGTTTGATTTATGTGTTGTGTAATTATTTGTGCATTTTCTACATGGGTTTTCCTGTATAATGATGTTTGAGATTACTTGTTATTATTCTCCATAGTTTTGTGCATATGCAAAGCATTATCATGAATTAAATCGATATTAGAGTTTAGAAACTTCATGTGGAGTTTCCCAGCTTAGTACTGGGTCTGCTACAATGTGGTATCATAGATACAGTTTTGAAACTGAGCCTGGATGGGTCGATTTAGAAAGTATTGAAGATGGAAATTGCCAAAATTTAGTTGCGGAGTATGTTTACAACATGTATGCTAAAAGTATTCTTGTGAAATTGAGAGAATGTCATGGGGAATTTGAAAGATTAGAACCTAGGAATGAAAAATAATCAACTTACGTCTTTAGTTGGGAAAATTTGGGCCTGTAGATAGACGAATTTTCCAGTTTATAGAGTGTCCATGGTGCCCGAGATGAAATTAGGCAAAATTGAGCAAAAGCCCCAATTTCTGTAGTGGAATTCATGAGAAATTTGACGTGTAGGAGTCGAATTACAGATGTCTGGGTCATATTGGTTGTTAAAGGGAATTAAATTGGCCATACGGAGATTAATTTTAGAGCTTCAATGGAGGCTCAAAAGAAATTACAAAATTAGGTGTTTTGGGGCATTTTAGAAAAATTGAGGAATTTTTGAAAATTGGAAAAATTGGAAAAAATTGGGAATTTTTATGTACACTAATGTCAACATGACATGGAAGAGTAGTGATGTGTACTTCCATAGAGGTATTGAAAGTATACATGTGATCCATGTGGATATAGGTGGCCACCCACCTTTTCCAACTAGCTCAAAACAATTTTCTGGCAATTTTGGCAATTTATTATTTTTAGCAGTTTTAACTTCTGGGGCCATTTTGAGGGCCTAAATGAAGGTTTTTCGGGATCAAGATTCACAATATAATAAAATGCATGATTGATCCCCCAAAATGAATCTCCTCAATGATACCTTTCCAATGAACTATCATACACCTAAAACGAAGATCATATGCAAAAGTTACAACCCCGAGAAGTTGATGTACTAACTTACCCAGACGAGGCCCACATGAATTTTGGCACTTCATCTCCTAGGGTTAGGTTTTTGGATGTCTAGGGTTTTTGAAATTCCTTTTTATTGTAAAAATGTCTTCAAAGCCTCATTGTAATTATCTTCTTGCGAATTAGCACAACCATCACATCTCTTCTCAAAGATAAGTCGCCACCATTCCATCAAGCTTGTTTCCACTGCATTTTATAGTTTCATCTTATTTCCTTATTGAATAGAAAACCAATTTCAATGTATCTCTATTATTTTTTGTTAAGCACCTTTTAATAATCTATAGTCATTTCGTTCTGCTCATAAAATCCGGATCAACATGGCAAGTGCGGAGGCGCCATGGTGGGGCGCTCACATATAAGATGGAACCACAAGTTGGGTCATAGAACCATGTCATGGGGGGGGGAGTTAGTGTGGTTAGGCTAACCCTAGATGGGGGGGCTATGATCCAATGATGCATGCCATGTCAACAAGGCCAAAAACATGGTTATATTTCATGTTCCCTCCCCCATGTGTTAACGTTCGGTGGGGTGGGGGGGAACCACGATGTGACGTGGGTTATCGGTCACTACCAACACCTCCCAATTCATCATTGTTAGATCATGTCGGGGTGAAAATTCATGCATTGAGGTGAATGGGTGTGGTATGGGGCCGCCCATCACCATGACCCAATAGAAAGGTGGCACATTGAAGACAAAGACATATGGAGCTTGAAATATAAAATGTGTGTGGCAGTTGTTATCCCTAAAGTTTGCACTTATACTGCAATAGGGAAAATGTAGGGCACCTCAGTTATTACAATAGATTTTTGGTTTGAATTATGAATCATGTGGTTGGAATGGTTATCAGTATAGTAAAAAATCCTCAATTAAATTAATAAGTATCATCAATACTTCATTTAGTCAAGGGAATTCACACTAAAAACCAGATAAATAACCAGTTGGGATATGGAAGAAACAACAAAGGAGATAAAAACACAAGTTAGCAATTTGTTTACTTGTGCATTTACCAAGAATATTTTCAGGCTAAAAATAATATTTTAAACCTGAAACAAGTACTTGAAAGAAAATTTCCAAAAACAATATGAACAAAAAAAAATTTCATTGTAATCAAAGTTGAATCAGAGTGAAAAAGCAATGCATTGCAAAAATTTCCATTGCCTTCAAATAAGACAGGAAAAAATGAAATACATAGATGCACATTCTAACCATTAGGATGTCTAAGTACTTGATTACAAAGTATTGCATGCATTATGCTCTCTTTACAACTTCCATACCTTCCCCTTCTTTCCCCCAAAATTGAACCCATAGGCTTCCCTCCGAAAAGGAAGCTCCCATCTTCATTCAAAAATGGTAATTTTTATAGATAAATACCTCATATGAGATATTACAAGATTTTAGGAATAAAATGATATCAATAAACCCAATAATAATGAGAATATATCATAAATTCCAAAGGATCAGGAACTGTTGGGGTCAAATGCCTTCAAATATGGAATTAGTTCCAAACTTGGCGAAATCTAGAAAATTTTGCCTCAAAGATCCACCTATATCTCCTATATGGTTCCATATTTCAGGAAACAACCTGAGTGTCACCTAATTGGGCTCATCCCCTAAAAAACCCATGTTTTATAGTTTTTGAATTTGTCTCCATTTGCTCAGAAACCATGTGACAATAAGACCTCTAAAACAGTCATTTCCATAAAATTTATGCATTTTGACCACCTTTTGAACAAATACCTAGAAGCAATGATGAGGCATTATGTGGTCAAAATAGGAGAATGACTATTCTAATTTGATGTCAAACAAAACGATATTCCCTTGTTTCAGTTTTCTCTTCCCATGGATGCTCTATGATAGATTGTTCACTTAGATCTATGTCTTCTCGGTGACCACCTTACATTCTTTCAGGTTCTTCAAAGTCTGCATATGACATATCAAAAACATTTCCTTCTAATGACAAATATGAAGGAAACAAAGACTCTTCAACAATCAACTCTGGTATGTCTTGCATCATAGGGCTGTGATCCTGTTGTTTCTCTATCTGATTTACATAACCAAGTGTATCAGTCTCAGAAGTCAATTTTTGTTTCTTTAATCCAAAACGACTAGTTTTCTTCATAGGCAAAAGTATCAGAATGATTACCCCCATTTGAATCAATAACCAAATCAAGCAAAAATCATGATGAGAAATTGAAATCATGGTAACAAAATAAAGGAAATCCTAACATTTAATGAATCTTTTGCGTGTACCAATTGAAACCAATTATGTCATCTTCATAATTTCTCGTCATAATAACCATGAATCCAACAACATTTGATAAGACAAACTCTTGATTTGAAGTTTTAATAATTGCATAAAGTTAAACATTTCAGCAGCGCACCTAAATGATTTGATTTGGAATGTGTTGTCGGAAAGGACAATTTTTTGTAGCACACTTGTAACGATAATGCTATATTGCACTACCAAAACTGTTATTTTTTTGTAGTGAGTAAACTTTGAGTTCATAATATTAGGGGAACCTGCAAATAATATTTCTAAACGAGTACTCTCCTTGATGTGACCATGCAATCATATGAAATCACTTTAATCATGTCTTATTAGAAACAAAAAAATTACAACAAAGCCAAGAAAAACCATAACCAAGGATGAACAAAGCATGAGTAAACATAGAGCAGGTAGAGGGAATTAGACTTGGAAAAGAGTTTATAGAGATAAAAAGGCTTGGGAAGAGGGGAAAATTTGGGCTAATATATTTAAATGCTAACACCAATGAAGGGGAAGAAGAATATAGAGGCCAACACGATAGGACTAGGTGGTTATGGAGTTGACATGGTGTTAGCACTAGAAGTCACCTTCAGATTGCATAGAAGGTAAGACCAGTACTCATCAATTTGTGTAAGTGTAATTGAGTTTTAAGAGGTCAAATGGAGAATATTCAATGAAAATAATGTTCTAACTCAGAAATCTGGACTGGTATGCACAAGCAATTAAGGTCTTGGATCAACTTCAGTCAGTAAGTTGGAGTAAGGGTGAGTAGGAGGAAAAATTCAGTGACAAAAATGTAGAGGTATGCCATGGACATCAGGCCTTCCAGCAGCCTAAGGAAGAAAAACTTAAATGAAAGATCCTCTTGGATTCAAATTTCAAGGAAACTAAAATAAATCATAACAACATTATAATCAAACATTCATCATAATATAGTCACAACAATCCATGTGAATCAGCCAACCATGAACTCTCTCAGTATAGGAGGAAAATAAGATGGATTAAGAAAGTTGACTTAGATTAATCAAGAAGTCTCAAATCAAGTACATAACCAAAGAACCAGTGTTCTTCATCAAAATATTACAATAGCAAGGAGCCTAGCTCAACCATTCGACCTTAACAAAATATCAAAACTGCCTATATATACTATAAATGTTGCAACCACCAGGAATGTGATCGGACCCTTCATTCAAAGTTTCCATTCAACGCCTACTTTGTCAGCCTATGTAGGCCTTCTTATGTCAGATGCGAGCCCGACTTAGTTATGCGATTTTCCGGAAAATCCATCCCTCGGGAAACTTCGGATTGACAATCTCCCCCCATGAAAACTATCAGTATGTTTTCCATTTATGGGGTGAGACGAGGTCTCAACTGCCATGCCCATTTGCATTAACTACCTTCATCAAAATCAGGATGAGGCCTGACATCCATGAATTTTCCAGGTGGTGCCCACAACTTCTTCGAGTCAATCCTGACACCTCAAGGCCATGTAGATATTCTTCTATGACCAATACGGGCGTTTTTGGACTTTGGAACAACCCCTCTCCATCGCTCCTTCTTCAATGTGACCTAGGGCCATGACCCTATGCAATTGAGCGATTGTGGGCACGACCAAGGGTGGTTTGAAAGAAAACCACTTTTTTCCCCACAATTCACCATGAACTGCCATGCATCCCTTTCTAAAAACCATTGTTTGATTGTGGCCTGTCCTTGAAAATTTAAAAGCGTGCGCACCTTCCAACCCTGCAATGGAGAATGACCATTGATCTTGTGATCTAATATAGGGCTTCCTGATCAATGACCTAGCTTTGGTTCCTTTTAGGTTGATGGATCGGATCTTCTCTTTTCAAATTGATAGTCGAGATTTTCTTCGTTATTCAGGCTTCAGAACTTTCAAACTTCAAAATATATTTTCCCCAAGAAAAACCTTTGGAGCTAAGGATCTAATGACGTGTGGCTCTTGGATTTGGAAGGTCAAGATCCACTTCGGGACTTTAGGCGCTTCATCACTTCAGGTGCTTCAGGAGTTTGGGCACTTCAACACTTCGGGTGCTTCGGGAGTTCGGGCGCTTCAGGAGTTCAAAGACTTTAGCACTTTGAGCGCTTCGTCACTTCGGGAGTTCGGACACTTCGACACTTTAGGTGCTTTGAGAATTTGGGCGCTTCAGGAATTTGGGAAATTTGACACTTTGGGTGCTTTGGGAGTTCGAGCACTTTGACACTTCGGGAATTCCACACACTTCTCACTTCGAAATTTCCAAAGCTTATTTTCCTGAACACTTGGATCAACTGCCATATGTCCCTTTAAAGATCAACAACTCATGTTCTCTTCGAGCCTTTTTCTCCGGCGCTATACTTCGCACAAATTTTAAGACTCTGAATGCCTGCAAGCCACTAATATGAACCTGCCTTTTTTCTTGATTTTAGTCTAGAACAAACCTCTCTGAGTTTCATGCTTTGAGCCTACGATTGTGGCCTGTGTAAACAAATACTTGGACGACTAGATAGGGGTTGGGAAAATAGGGAGACCAGGGTACTTTAAACACAAAGGGAGGAAATCCAAAATGATTTTACAAGCCAAAGGGGGGAAAACTAAAGAATTGGTCTGCGAAAGGAGAGAGACGGGGCAAAACACAAACTTAGGTAGAAACCACAAACCCACAGGACTCTGAAAAATTTGTGTGATAACATTTGGATCCACAGGGGATGGCATACTCCCTGCGAGCTTCCAAGAACAAGTAGTTCCAGTGCCTTAGATGTTGGGTTATGGATTCTAGCTCAAAACATTTCGTTGAAGGCCGACAGGTAATCTACTCTACTTACAAAAGGAAAACAAACACACCTACTCCAAAAAGAGATTATTTATGTACAATCCTAGACTAACTTATTTTTACAAAGTGTTAGGTGAAAGTGGAATTCCACCAGAGCCAGTCAAGTAACCTCCTAACTGGAAACTTATTTACTCTGTCACTGATCAAATAAATATAATGAAATTGTGAAAACAAAATGATTACATTTTCCATCTCTCCTTATAGTGTTGAAGGAAAGATAAATCTTGAAGGATTCAATACATGGAGAAAATGCAATTCCATGTACTCCCTCACGGGATCATCAAATAGGTGATAAAATTTTCTGGGTCAATAAAAGACAAAATGCTCTGCTTTACAGCTGCTCACATCTGGATGAATGTCTGTGGCAAGAACAGGTGATAGAAAGGATGATGCAAGATACTGATCCACTTCTCCTTTGTTTTCTTTGATAACATTTGCTAGCTGCTGGCAAGAAATAGCCTCATGTATATCAATGGATGGATCTTTATCATGGTCATGCTAATCTTGGTAAAATATTTCACCTTCATAAGAAGGCTGGATGTTGATGCCTTTCTCTTTGATAAACACCTCAACATCTTCATCATTGTCTCCATAATGATCAAATAGAGGACGAGTCTTGAATTTCATGCCGAGAGGTATCTTCTGCCCAACATGAGAAAACTGCTCATCATTATCAAACAAAGGTTGCCTTTAAAGATTCAATCCAGGAAGCAATATATTATCCTCATCATATGAGTCAAAAATAGGATGCTCATATCTAGGCTTCTTAGAGACAGGATTACAAAGAATATCAACTTCCAGGACAGACTCAATTTTTTCACTTTCCTGACTGAGACAACAAACAAATTTTTCATTTGATGCAAATGAACTGGGAAGAGAAAGAATTGATTCCTCATCCAATGTACCTTCTTCATTCTCACAACCTTCATAAGAAACAACTATATCTTGAACATAGTCTTTATATTTCTCACAACAACTATGATAAATAAAATCAGAGGTGTTATAACCCTATAATTTATAGAATCAACTGATGACTGGAAATTCATTCCTTATTGTTATGAAGGATGAAAACACTATTTCATTCTGCAAATCGATTTGAAGAAAAAGTAAATAAAAGAAAAGAAAAGAAAAGAGAAAATGAGAAAAGAATAAAAGGGGGCATAAAAGAAAAATAAAAGCCCCATGCAATAACAATGACTTGGTCCATAATGTTCAATCATTGTCAAGTCCTTTTAAATTGATGTTGATAGGAATAATGAATAAGCTTGACTAAACTGTTTAATCTTAGTGAAGTTGATAGGTTAGCTAGTGAATAAATTTGACCAAACCGCCTAATCTTGGTCAAATAAGACTAGGGTAGAGTATTTTCTTAGTCCAACAGTTTAATCTGGGCTAAATGTTGTAGATGAGTAGGCGAGAACATAGGTTAAATGATTTGGTTTCAATAAAACATGCATGATGGTCGAGTCAGGTTCATGTCCCAATGTTTGAAAGTGTATTTATCTAACCCCATGGTGTCGAGCAACAAAGAAAGTAGGGGAAAAAACCCACAAAAGGAATTAAAACTTAGTTCCCACTACTTATGCAACTTCGTGCTGACATATTAAAGTTTGAGCAAGAATCCACGGCTAAAAGGCCAGTGCCCAGATCTACGACCGAGATGTAATTTCAGACCCCCCGTCTGTTCTTCTTTTAACGGAAGGGGGGGGGGGTGTCCGCAATTTTGGTTAATAAGAGCGCTTAGATTTACGGTCCAGCAAGCGGCACGTAGATGAATGAATGATAAAGGATTCCAGACCCCCCGATCGTTCTGTTTAAAGGTAGGGGGGGTCTGGAATGAAGTTGTTTTTCCAGGCGTTCCTCACCATAATGTGGCATACATTGATTGCATCATATCCTCTCCACTCCAAAACCACTCACCATTTACCACCCTTCTAACATACCGTTACCGCTTGGTGACATCACACTCCATTACCTCCCCCTACGGGTCCCGTCTCATAACTCTATAAATTCTTTTCCCTCTGGTCACCTGTCACAAACCACCTCACATCTTCCTTCGCCCCAATCAGTGCATCCCATGTCACCCTATCACACCCTTCATCTGTCCTTCACCTGCCATCTCACACTTCAAATGACCCATTGGCCATTTATTACTAGCTACCTATCTGTTACCCTACAAACCTGTCACCCATGCCCAACATATACCCATTCACTCAAAACCATTCCCATTTATGCCATTTGCACATTATTCATTTTTTCCGCACACCAGACAATCCTTTTCCACTTTGTTGATCCAGTCACTGACCTAACCATAGCCATCACTCACTAACGTTTTGTGTTTAAATTGCAGGTATTTTTCATAGCGATGGAGTCCAAATCTAAAAGAGCAAAATCCAAGGAAAATCTGTTCCTCCCACTTCCTCTCGACCTCGACAGGATCCCATTAGCCAACAAGGATTACTTAATCTCAAAGACAAGGTGCGAATTTGACTTTGCGGAGTTACAGTCATGGTTTAAAGATACATTCATAGATCAAAGCAATGAAATTGGGCTCTGGGAGTCCAATCTTCCTCTTTATCTGTTTCCCCAAGTCCACCACTTCCCCAAATTTTCTCTAAAATTTCAAGCTCATTACCTCCCTGACCAGAGAACCATGGTTTCTTTGTCTGGAGAAAAATATTTTATCTATCATGCTAGATAGGCCATTGATAAGATAAAAAGTGAGCTAGGGGATATGCCTATTGAAGAAAACAAAATCATTCGATTACTGAATTCAAAGACCAGAGAAGAGCTAGAAGATATGAAAATATAAGACAAAACCGAAACCATCCTTGAAGTCAAGAGAATTCTGACCAAAAGGGGGTTGATGCTGCAATTCAAGGAGAAAGTCCAGAACATGAGCATCGAAGTTCATAAATTTTTCAGCAAAATTGATGCTTTGCAGAAGAAAGGTTTTCCCGGTTGGTTGGTTTTGAATGATAAGATAATGACCTTATCTGACTATAAGAAGAATATTTCCATGGTGGCAAACAACAGTTCCAAGTTCTCAGGAATACAGGGCAGTATTACAGGCAAGGCATTCTTAAAGACTTTGCAGCTAGACCTCAACATACAACACAAGATCAAGTATATTTTTATTTTCAAGCCAAAATTTGCCAAGTATATAGAAGTGGATGAGATCTATCGAAGAATGCTCAAAATCACCACACCCAGTCATCAAAGGTGGGAGGAGATGTGCAACTTAATCGAGTGATAGATGATGTGTATCATCTGAGTCATCATGTGCAACATCCAAAGTCGTGTGAATGACTCACCAATGGTCATCCTAGAAAATCATCATGAAATTTCGACACATCATTAGAAGTTGCTATATTCTTGTATTTTGTTATTTAGCTAGCTAGATTTTAGTTTTTCCACGTCCTGATCAGTTATGATATGGTCGTTGTAATTTTGATTATAAATACTTCAAGCTTCGAAGTATTGAGGGTTGATCTCATGCCCAAGAAAGATGAAGCGCTGCAATCTTTATCAAGGGATCTACCAGTAATAAAAGAGATGTTTTCACAATATTCATGCATGTTTACTATTGGTGATGTGTTTCTTCTCATTGTTAATGGTTTTTTCTTTTGTCTTTGTGATCACATCTATTCTCTTGTCTGATCATTTATAAGGAGTCAAGTTGCGGAACTTATTTCATATACTATGTTACAACCTCTAAAGGATTTTATTGTTTTTCTTCTAACAATACGATAAATAAATTCTTGAATGCTTCTTTACTCTTGTTGTTTATCTCATTTTTTCTGCTAACCCATCATTTTATTCATAAAGAATCCAATAATTTTCACAATTCTACCCTGTGAGAATATCTTTCCAAAAAAATGTTCTTTGATCTCGAGTTTATAAATACAGACCCCATATCCCAATGGATGCATGATTTATATTTCAGCCATCTTTATAGAAAACAAGTGACACTGTCTATTCTTTTAACTAGCCTAAAATCTGAAACTTAAACAAAGATAAATATTACAGAGAGATCCCTCTCTGAAACTGGAAGGGCTAGATCCCAGTTTTGAAGTGGTTGGATAAGGTTACCTATGTTAAATTATTTCTTCCTTATAACAACCTCTGGAGAATTTACAGGGCAATAACATAGCGGCGACCGTACTGGGGAAATAAAAAACTTTATACAGCTTTTGTTTCTTTCCCTAGACAAGAAAAACTTTTTCTAAACAAATCATAAAACCTAAATCTATAAAAACAATGTTCAAAGGTTGTTAAAGTTTGTATATAATCAGTTTAAAAACCTAAAAAATTAAAAAAAATTGGCTCCCCAAAGAACCTACACCAGAGCCCATCCTGACCCAGAACCTGTGATAGCAGTAGACAACCCGAAAAAATTACTCAAAAAGAAAAACATTGCAGAAGGTTTCAAGAATCATAATCTTCTTCATAGGTCTTTTTCTCTCCTTGAGGAGCTCGTTGATATCCAAGATATTGATTTTGACCTTTTCTTTGAGAAAATCCTTTTTAGAACTAAATTAGACAACTTTCTAAGCAATACAATCCTAGATCAAGACATCATGCGACCCCGTACTCCCGAGAAAACTTTTCCCAAAATCAGAGATTGCCCTCAAAATTCGGTTGAATTTCATACCTTGACTGTCGCCACAACTTTTGTCTCGGTCAGTCCCACATCTTCCATGTTTTCAGTTACTTATCCTCTAATCACACAAGTTGTTGTACAACCTTCCCCACCAGCTATGGAAGAAATATATGCCCCCTTGGTGTTAGCAACATCGTTGCATGCTATGCCCTAGGACTATCAGAATAGACTTCCTCAATTCAATGGTTCTAGACCTTTAAACCCACAACAACATGTTGACAAAATGAATGATTACTTTGACCTGCAAGAAGTGGATGAAGCCGATGTGTAGATGAAGTTATTTGCACAAAGTCTAACTGGAGAAGTTAAAAAGTGGTTCAAAACCTTACGTGCTGCTACCATTACTGATATTGCTGGCTTTCGTAGGACTTTCCTTGACAGGTGGGAGGTAAAGAAAAACCCTCTCCAGATTCTTTCAGATTATGAGAACATCAGAAGGAACCAAGGAGAGACAGTGTAGGATTATTGCACTCATTTCAACAATCTATACAATTCCATCCTGACTGAAATAAAACCACCCCAAGGTTTGACATTTATAAAGTTCCGTGATGGTTTTGACACTGACATGTCATATCAATTAAGGGAGATAAATGAAGCAACTTTGGAAGACATGAAAATAAGTGCCATCGGTGTAGAAACAAACCTTTTGGCTAGAAGGGCCAGGCAAAGAACAGAAAAGAGGGTCACCATCAAAGAAGAACCTTATACTTCCTCATCAGATGCCAAATTAGATTCTCTCGCCAGATCTATGGAGAAAATGATGGAGAGACTCACCATAACTGACAGGAATCCACCTAGGGAGAACCAAGATGCCCGTCAAATCAGGAACCCAAACTTTAGAATAAATCCCCCTTAGATTAGGCAGAGAGATCCTAGAGATCCAAGGGAACAAAGGGGACCTGATCACCAGATTAGACCACCTCTCTAGGAAAACTATGATGATGATGGGGAGGAAGTAATTGAGGAGTTTTATGATACTCATATTAATCTAATGGGTGATCATGATCATGATCACAATCATGAATCTATTTTTCTCACCCAGGAAGAACAAAAAATATTTCTCCTATCACAAACAAAGGTAAATGAGGAAGATGAGAAAAGAAAACAACAAGCCTTTAAGAATGCTATAATGGAGGCTCACGGGAAGTATGACCTAAGAAGAAAAAAGGCTAATGAGAACTCTCCAAAGAAGGCTGTTGAAACCAAGAAAACCTCAGAAAACCTCCCAAAGAAAGTCCCTCGATGGAATGACACTGAATCTCTTGCGAAAAAAACTCTAGAAATTATTAAGGGAACAACTCAGAAAAAAGTTCCATCAACCATTCAAAGAGGTGCACCCCACAAAATATTGATAAATCAAAAGTACAAAGCTTAAATAAAACCATCGCTCCTTTTAGCCTTGAAGGTGAACTGGCTAAATTAAAAATTGCCATTCCCCTGTCCGAACTTATGAGAAAGAATGCCTATAGGTCATAGGTGATCAAAGCATTATATATTGAACTAGATATAGGTACAAAGGCCTTAAATGTTGGATCAAAAAATTATTCAGATATTGTGAACCTCGTTGATGATCAACCCGAGCTCATGTTTGGTCTTGAAGTTGATGGTCAAACTGATAATGGTGTCGTGGCACCTTTCTACATCAGCCTAAAAATCCATGATCTGATATTACACAACGCTATGCTAGATTTGGGTGCCTCTCACAACCTAATGCCCAAAACCATGATGGAAAAGTTGGGACTCGAGGTCACCAGACCCTACAAAGATTTGCATTCTTTCGAATCCAACAAATTTAAATGTATAGGACTTATTAAATATCTATGCATCGCCTTGGCTAAAATCCCAGTGAAGAGTATGGTGATGGATATCATCATTGAAGATATTCCCCCCAAGTATGGTATGTTACTGTCAAGGTCTTGGGGGGATAAGTTGAGAGGAACTCTACAGCTAGTTATGTCGTACGCCACCATTCCAGTTTTTGGTCAACAAAGAAGACTTTACAGGGAAACTAATGAAGGATATGGTCAGTAGCCAGGAAAAGCCACACAATTACCCACTATACTTTGCACACTTTGATCTGGATTCTTTTATCCTATACAATGATGGTGGCTTTGAAGAACAAATCGCACAATTGGAGGATGATGCACCTGATCCAAAGGATGAAAAGGTAGTTGTCGAAGTAAGAAACCCCAAGATCGAAGAGAATGAAGAGTTGTCAGCAGACTTCTGGAGCATGGATTTTGATGGTGTTGTGAGTAAAGAAGCAGCTGGAGCTGGATTTTGGATGCATAACCACAGATTAAAGCATTCCGAGAATCATTCCTATAAACTAAACTTTCAATGTACTAACAACATAATTGAGTACGAGGCTTTAATGCTCGACTTGAAATTATTAAAGAAAGTTGGTGCTAAGAAAATAATGGTAAGGGGTGATTCTAAATTGATTTTCAAGAAAATCAAAGGTGAGTATGCTACAAAAAATCCCATACTTAGAGCCTATAGGAATGTTGTTTTAAATGCTCTTCAATGCTTTACTTAGATTGACTTGCAGGTAATGCTTAGGGGACAAAATATACTCACAGACGGACTGGCTACGTCAGCAGCTACCTGTAAAATCCCTTTTTGTCCCACTCACAAGTACACAGTGGAGGTGAAGTGCAAACCAACAGTTCCTGACAATATCAGATATTGGCAGGTATTTGGGAGCGATGACCAGATTGAAGACTTCTTATAGGGTAAGAATGAATTCGAATGTACAAATAAAGATTTAGAGAATGATGATCATAATGTAAATAGATCTGCTTTTGAAAAGGATAGTGTAAATAATGTAGATTTAGATCAATTGAAAGAAAATGATGTAGAATTGGATGAGTTGAACAAAAATGAAAAAGATTCTGGCATTCTACAGTTAAAAAATAATGTGTTGCCTAGAGGTTTAGTCCCTTTAGAAGACTTATTTGATTTTAACGACGTTGCGAAAAAACCTAAAATTGAAGCTCGTGGTAAAGAGGTCGACGACTGCAACATAGGAACAGAAGAGGAACCCAAGATTGTGAAACTCTCTAAATCGCTACCCCCTGAGCAAAAACGTAAATACATCGAATTGTTCAAAGAATATATAGATGTTTTCACTTGGGGTTACGAGGATTTAAAATATTACGATACAAGCATCATACAACATAAGATCCCAATAAAATAAGAAAATAAACCTTTCAGACAGAAATTTAGGAGAATCAATCCCAAGTTACTTCCCCTGATAGAGAAAGAGATTAAAAATATGTACGATGCCAAAATCATAGTTCCTTTAAGGTTTTCCAAATGGGTTTCTAATCTAGTTCCAACCAGAAAGAAAACTGGCAAAATCAGGCTTTTCATTGATTTCCAAAATATGAACAAGGTCTCCCTAAAAGACAATTACCCCTTGCCCAAAATGGACCATATCTTACAAAAGGTAGTTGGGGCCAGCATAATTTATTTACTATATGGTTTCTCAGGATATAACCAAGTTCTTGTTCATCCAGACGATCATGAGAAGACAACTTTTACCACACCTTGGGGAACCTTCATGTACATGAAGATTCCCTTTGGTTTGATGAATGTCGACGCCACCTTTCAAAGAGAAATGGACATTGATTTCATGGATGAAATGGGCAGGTTTATAGTCATATATCTGGACGATGTGATAGTCTACTCCAAATCTGACGATGAACACTTACAACACCTCAGATGAGTTTTTGAGAAGTGCAAAAAATTCGGGATCTCATTAAATCCAAAGAAGAGTCTTTTTGGTTTAGAAGAGGGAAAGTTGTTGGGGCACATAATATCTAAAGAAAAAATTAAGATAGACCCCAGTAGAATAGAATCCATATTGAAAATAGATCATCCCAAGAACATCAAATAGTTACAGTCATTTATTGGTAAAATAAATTTCTTGAGAAGGTGTTAGCATCAGAAGTCACTCATGGATTGCTTGCAGGAGCAGAGCCCAACGCCCATCAGTTTTTATGTCACAGTTTGTTTAATGGGGTGATCAGATGGGTAAAGACTCAAGAAAATATAGCTTTAACTCAGTAAACTGGGCCTGGTATGTAGAAAGCAAGGGAGGTCTTGATCCAACTTCTGTCAGTAAATGATTAAAGGGTGGAAGAAAGAAGACTTATGAGAAGGGTGAGCAAGACTGCCTCGGGCAATAGGCCTTCGGAAGCTTGAGGATGAAAAACTCGGAAGCCAATATCCTCTTGGTCCAGAGTTTCAAGGATATGAGGGGTGAATCGACTGAATCCTTCAATTCCAATTCGTTTCGGCGCTAAGAACATCACAAGAACTGATTAGAAACAATGTGACTATTACAGTGATCCAACCTACATCATCCTATAACAGCCACAACTCGACTGGATCCTCCAATTCTGAGTTGTTCTAACACAGTAAACAAAGAAATGGAAGGGAAGTTGACATCCATGAAGTAAGAAATCTCAAATGCCTTATACATTAACCAGAGCGACCAACGCTTCATCAAAACTTTACAATCAAGAGCTTAGCTCAACCATTGATAGATACAAAAAATGGCCAAAATGCCTACATATGCTCTTCCCAATTTTTCCCAGCAGAGGCGTCTCCTCAATCACATCTGGCTTGCATTCTACTGTCATACACTACCTTAATTCTTCATGGATCACGCCAGGGGGGTAGCTGAGCCCTTAAATGTTGAATTGGCATGTGCAGGCTTCCATGGTGAGTTGGAGACTCAGCGCGGCTTCCATGGAAAGAATCAGTATAGAGGACCATCTCGGGTGGACCTTCAGCCAGGACATCCATACCCTGTAATTAATGAGTGAAGCCAGGCTTCAACCACCTTATCTCTTCTTCATTTATCCTCAAGCTGGCATCGGGATTTAGATCACATGAATCAGTGCCTGGAGAACACAGCGCCCCCTCTCTTGAATCTTAATTAGGCGCCTTTGACCTCTCTGTCAAAGTGATTTTGGCGTTTTGGGGTTCGCGTATGAGAAAGGATTAGGATTTTTCTCCTTTAAAGTCGCGATGGGCGAAATGTCGGGAGGGCCTAATGGTCGCCATGTGTTCCCCACTGATTTGATGGATCTGAACTAACCCGGTAATACTGTGGGCCCAAGTTTCGGCACTTTCGGTGTTATCATTGTTTGGGGTTTCGAAATGTAAAATGGCAAGGAGTACTTACCGCTCAAATTCTGGAATGTCGTCATGACATGGATGTGTGTCGCGCGTCCTTTAGATGGACGACCCAGATAGTATTTTCTATTATAAAGGGGCGGTCCCCCCTTCACCCGCTCGCTTGATATGACCTGGTGTTGAGATCCTGGGCTTAGTTCGAAGGGAGCTTTGGAGTTTCACTGATCAGCACTTTCAAGTGTAATGGACAGAGAGCTTCCTGACTCTGATTTGAACTATTGGTGCTCCCTCTTGCGCTAAACCTTGGGCAACTCAGTAGCTCCGAAAACCCCATGACCGTCGATCTACTTTGTAAATAGATCTTGGATGTTGCCAATGCTATTTTTCCCACTTGCTTGCCTTGCTACCGAAAAAACAGGGATTCTCTCGCGCTGCGCTTGGGCACTTTCTGAGCAACCTGTAGACCTGGGTGCTTTTGCACCTAATACAAAAATAATCGCTAACAAAAGGTTCATACCCAACTTGGCCGAACTTCTCAGGAATATCACCAACATGTTGAAAAAATATACCAAAATAAAATGGAACCTTGAGGCCAAACATTCATTCGAACAGGTAAATAACACACTCACCCAAGCCCCAGTTTTGATCAACCTAGACTACACCAAAGATTTTTACCTTTTCTCTTTTTCATCTGAGCACACCATTATTGTTGTACTGTTGCAGAAAAACAATGAAGGGTATGAACAACAAATAGATTTTTTCAGCAAATCCCTGAGAGACGCGACACTTAATTATAATATAATGGAGAAGCAATCCTTTACCCTAGTGAAGGCTATAAAATACTTTAGATTCTATATTCTCCATTCTCACACAATTTCCTACATCCCTAATGTTGTGGTGAAGGATATCTTGACTCAAGATAATCTGGATGGGAGGAGAGGAAAGTGGATAACTATTATTCTGGAATACAATATAGAAATAAAACCCACTAAATTGATCAAAGGTCAAGGTTTGGCCAAACTGATGGCCAAATCTAACTTCCATGCTTTAGATATTAATTTCTTGGTTGCAGTTAATGAACAAGAAGAGCAGGTGACTCCAAATGTTAAAGAGGTATTTCTGAACTCTCCATGGTACTCATACCTCATTTTTGTACTTCACAACTTACAAGCTCCTCCTGGTCCGACTAAAACTAAAGCTAGGTTTTTGAAATTGAAATCATTGAAATTTTGTATTCTAAAAGGTAACCTCTATTGGAAAGATCCTGGTGGTATATTGCTTAATTTCCTGCTTAAAGATGAATTTGACAAAGTGTTGCAGGAGTTTCATGCAGGGGATTGTGGTGGTCATCTAAGTTGGAAGACTACAACAAATAATATTCTCAGAGCCAGTTTTTATTGGCCCACATTGTTCGATGATGTACACCAAAGGGTCATCTCGTGCCACAAATGCCATGTTTTCGAAGGGAAAATGAAGCTTTTGCCTCTGCCCCTAAAACCTATATCGGTCGAAACCCCATTCCAACAATGGGGCCTGGAATTTATTGGTGAAATTCATCCACCCTCTTCCAGTCAACATAAATGGATCCTCACTGCCACAGACTACTTCACAAAGTGGATCGAGGCGATAGCATGTAGGCAAGCTACTGACTCTGTCATATTTAAATTCTTGGAAAACAATATTTTATCTCGTTTTGGTTGTCCTAGAAAAATTATAACTAACAATGTAGTGGCCTTTAGATCCAAAAATCTTATCGAGATTTGTAGTCAGTATCACATCACTCTGGGACACTCCACCGCCTATTACCCTCAGAAATGGGCTAGCAGATTCCTCAAATAAAAGTTTGGTGAATATCCTCAAGAAAACATTAGAATAAAACAAGAAGTCTTGGCATAATAAGCTGGTTTTTGCACTTTGGTCCAATAGATTGAGAACTAAAAGAGAAATTGGCATGCCCCCATACCAATTGGTATATGGTACTGAAGCAGTGTTTCCTCCTTCTCTGGGAGTTCCAGTCATGAAAGTGTTGTAGGAGGCTCAGATAGAGCCAAATTATATTCAAAGAAGAATCAATAAAATGATTCACTTGCAACAATCCATAGAAGAAGTATACAACAAGACCCGATTAATCCATGAAAATATAAAAAAGATTCATGAAAAAAGAACCAAGGAAGACAATTTTGAATTGGGTGATCTAGTGTTGAGATGGGACTCCAGAAATGAGGACAAGGGAAAACATGGGAAGTTCGATAGTCTGTGGAAAGGCTCTTACACCATTAAGGCTTACAGAGGGAATAATTTTTTTCTACTAGATAGCAATGATGGACCAGACTTGCCAAGTGGACCTGTAAATGGAAGGATGTTGAAGCATTACTTTCGGCCTCAATAGAAATATCAGCAATCCATTTCCACTGTACATACCATTTTATTTATTTTTCAGTTGTGTGGTAGTGCTACGAGTCAAATGTTTGAAGCCCGCAGAGAAGGCCCTAAGGCATTGGTCAGTACCACCAAATTTTTTAAAATAAGAAAGAATCAATTAGTATAAGGAGCTCTGAGAGAAGATTTTTTCAGGATATCAGAGATCAGGTTCTTGGCACTTCACAAGGAGAGTACCATCCCCAAGTGGAGCCGCTGTTATCACCCTATAATTTATAGAATCACCTGATGACTGAAAATTGATTCCTTTATTGTAATGAAGGATGCAAACACTGTTTCATTCTGCAAATTGATTTGAAGAAAAATAAAAGAAAAGAAAAGAAAAGAAAAAATGAGAAAAGAATAAAAGAGGGCATAAAAGAAAAATAAAAGCCCCATGCAATAACAATGACTTAGTCCATAATGTTCAATCATGGTCAAGTCCTTTTAAATTGATGTTGATAGGAATAGTGAATAAGATCGACTAAACTGTTTAATCTTAGTTAAGTTGATAGGTTAGTTAGTGAATAAATTTGACCAAACCGCCTAATCTTGGTCAAATAAGCCTAGGGTAGAGTATTTTCTTAGTCCAATAGTTTAATCTGGGCTAAATGTTCTAGATGATTGGTAAGAACATAGGTTAGTTGATTTGGTTTCAATAAAACATGCATGATGGTCGAGTCAGGTTCATGTCTTGATGTTTGAAAGAGTGTTTATCCAACCCCATGGTGTCGAGCAACAAAGAAAGCAGGGGAAAAAACCCACAAAAAGCATTAAACCTTAGTTCCCATTGCTTATGTGACTTCACGATGACAGATTAAAGTTTGAGCAAGAATCCACGAATGAAAGGCCAGTGCCCAGATCTATGGCCGAGATGTAATTCCATACCCCCCCNTGGTTAACATGAACGCTTATATCTACGGTCCAGTAAGCGGTGTGTAGATGAAAGAATGACAAAGGATTATAGACCCCCCCGATCGTTTCTCCTTTAAAGGTGGGGGGGGTCTGGAATGAAGTGGTTTTTCCAGGCATTTCCCACCATAACATGGAATAAATTGATTTCATCAGAGCCTCTCCGCTCTAAAACCACTCACCATTTACCACCCTTCTGACATACCACCACCGCCTGGTGACATCACACTCCACTACCTCCCCCTATGGGTCCCGTCTCATAACTCCGTCGGTTCTTTTTCCTCTGGTCACCCATCACAAACCACCTCACATCTGCCTTCTCCCTAATTAGTGCATCCCACATCACCCTGCCACACCCTTCATCCATCCTTCACCTACCATCTCACACTTCAAATGACCCATTGGCCATTTATTACTGGCTACCTATCTGTTAGCTTACGGACCTGTCACCCACACCCAACGAATACCCATTCACTCAAAACCATTCCCTTTTCTGCCATTTTCACATTATTCATTTTCTCCACACACCATACAATCCTTTTCCACTTTTACGATCTAGTCGTTGACCTAACCATAGCCATCACCTGCTAACATTTTGTTTTTAAATTGCAGGTATTTTTCACAGTTATGGCGTCCAAATATAAAAGAGAAGAAGTCAAGGAAAATCCATTCCTCCCACCTCCTGTCGACCTCGACAGGATCCCATTAACCGACAGAGATTACTTAATCTCAGAGACAAGGTGCGAATTTGAATTCACGGAGTTACAGTCATGGTTTAAAGATAAATTCATAGATCAAAGCGATGAAATTGGGCTCTGGGAGTCCAATATTCCTCTTTATCTGTTTCCCCAGGTCCACCACTTCCCCAAATTTGCTCTAAAATTTTAAGCTCATTACGTTCCTGACCAGAGAACCATGGTTTCTTCATCCGGAGAAACTCTTTTCTCTATCATGCCAGACATGCCATTGATAAGATTAAAAGAGAGACGGGGGATATGCCTACTAAAGAAAACAAAATCATTCGATTTCTGAATTCAAAGACCAAAGATGTTAAGAACCATAGCATAGAAAAACCTCAGAAAAAGTACTCAATGCCTTGAAAAAGAGATAATTTCAGATAATAAGCCTCTTCGATGGGGCAACCTCCTTTTACCCTACTTAAATGTTCAAGTACAAGATGATTCAAAATGAAAATGTCTCCTTGGTATATATAGGAGACTAGGAGGTATAATTACTACTAATGGCTTAAAGTGGACATAAATAAAATAACATTACTAATATAATATGCCCCAATTAAGGGGTAATGAGAAAATATTAGGGCTTAGCATGCCCCTCCCCTTGAGACAAATGGTGTCTGCAACATGTGAGTGACTCTAGATGCTTTTGTATAAAATACTCATCTTCCCAAGTGGAATCTTCAGCTGGTAGTGTCCTCCATTTAATGAGATACTCTGAAATGGATCTATTCCTCAGCTGGCGAATTCTTGTGTCAGTGATGGCTTCAGGATCCAATATGATATTTCCTTCCTCATCAAGTTCTGGAAATATAGTTTGAACTGGGCTCTTGTCACCTATAACCTTCTTTAAGCATGAAACATGGAAAACTGGGTGTACTCATGAAGATGCAGGCAACTCCAATTTGTATTCCATAGTACCAATATTTTGCAAAACCTTATAAGGGCCATAGTACTTTGGTGATAATTTATTATCCTTCTTGGCTTGCTTGAGGGACATCTATTTGTATGGTTGTAGTCTTAAAAACACCCAATCCCCTACTTCAAAACTTCTTTCACTACGATGTTG
>ML789759.1:662318-675593 GCA_009831015.1 Picea engelmannii | reverse complement strand
GAAAATGGAATTCATCAACCCTTGGAATGTGGAAGGTGCATTTGTAAGGCCAAAAGGCATGACCAAAAATTCATAATGGCCTTCATGAGTTCAAAATGTTGTTTTTGGGATATCTTCTTCCTTCATTTTGATCTAATGATACCTTGAACGTAGATCCAATTTTGTGAAACAGATTGCTCCATGTACTTCATCTAACAATTCATCAATGACGGGAATGAGAAACTTATCTTTAATAGTGATATTGTTGAGCTCTCTATAATCTGGACACATACGCCATGAGCTATCTTTCTTGAATACCATTACCACTGGTGGAGAGTAAGAACTTTGGCTAGGTCTAATAAAGCTAACCTCTAACATTTCTTCAACCATGCACTCGATTTCACTCTTATGGGCATAAGGGTATCTATATGGCCTGATGTTAGGAGGAACACTCCAAGGAATTAGGTGAATTTCATGATCATGATTTCGAGTGGGTGGAAGACCTTTGGGAATATCTTCAAATACTTTGGAATGCTTATCAGTGATCCTTTGGATATCTTGAGGAATAGATGGCTTAGATGTTTGAACATCTAGTGAACATAGTTGTGCAATAATGCCTTGATGCCCCTTTTTCAATAATTTTTTCATGCCATTAGAGCTTGTCACCTTATCGGGTTTCCCTATTATACCTCTTAACTCAATTTCTTTTTCTTCCAATGAAAATTTCATGAAAATTTCTTGAAAATTAAAAGCCACTATTCATAATGATTGCAACCATTGGATTCCTAGTACAACATCTGCACCACCCATGGGTATAGCAATCATTGGACTATTCATTACATATTCCCCCATAGTAAGATTGATCTTATAATCCTGAGAAATTGATAGTTCCTCCATCTACAATCATTACTTGAAACTCTGGCACTAGATATACAAAGAAATTGAGAGCTTTGGATAATTTATAGTGAATGAAATTATGAGTACTGCCAGAATGAATTAAGACTATTTACCTTTTTCTTTTTGATGTATCCTTTTATCTCAATGGTTTGAGGAGTGTTAATTCCAGCCAATGCATTGCACAATATCGTGGGAGTCAACTTTTCAGATGAAATTGCTTCTACGTTTTCATCTTGAGATGGTTCTTATTCTTCTTCTTCTTCCTCTTCACAATCTATGTAGAATAATTTCTTCTGACCACACTTATGTCCCTTACTGTACTTGCTATCACAATTAAATAATAAACCTTTTGCTTTTCTTTCCTCCGATTGTTGAGGTGACAACCCTGTAGGTTGAGGTGTTTTAGAAGAAGGAGTATTGTTCTCTCTATAGATGTTAGGATTGGTCCTTCTAGTAGCCATAGCCATATTTTTACTTTCAACATATCTTGCCACCTTAAATGCATTCTCCAATGAATTGGGTTCCCAAAGCTAAACCTCATGTTGAATGTTATCCTTTAAAGTTCCTATGAATACATCAATCAAGTGCTCATTTGGAATATCAGTTACCTTTATATTCAATCTTTGGAAGTTCTCAATGTGCTCAGTAACTGAACCCTTTTTCTTGAGATTTATCAATTGGCTAAATAAGGTATTTCTCCTTGTATCCTCATAATGTGCTATCATTTCTTCTGTGAAAATTTTCCAAATGATGAGTGATTTGCGAGAACAAATCCATCGATACCATACAAATTGATTAGGTTCTAAATATAAATAAGAAATTCGTACCTTTTGTGTATGTGGCACATTATGGGGATCAAAGAATTGCTCCATCTGAAGTATCCATGTGATTGGGTCCTTCCCATCAAACTTCCTCATATCAATCTTAGGAACATGGTTGGTATTCAAACCAAAGTTGGAGTTTCTCCATTCCTGATTCACCTTCCTTGTGTCCTCATCATGAATTTTATGGGATGCATTTTCACTTTTAGGTGTCTTCTCTGTTACAAAATTTTTCAATACTTCCATGATCTCCCTTTTTAAACCCTCCATCATCTCTTGTAGTTCATATTTTGTTACTATCTTCTTTTGTAAATCATTTATGTCCCTACGCATTTCTTCACCTTCATCAAGAGTCCAAGTAGGATTGTCTGGAGGCTTATTTAGTGTATAATTTCCCTTTTTGGGTGGCATGTTGGCCAAGTATCACTTTTGAACCTTGATTTTGAGGTGGTTCTGCTAGACAATATTTCTTCTATTGTATCTCCCAAGTTTCGGCCCTTCTAGGTATGAAAATTTCTTTTATGTAGTTTTGTGATATTTCTTCTCTACAATGTCGCAGGTCTAATCAAAATTGGATGTGCCAAGTAGAATTTATGGTAACTTCCCCACAACTTGCTGATATTTGGCGTTTCTAGGAGATCTCACTTGTATAGCATTCCCCACACAAAATAATTGATATAAAATTATGAAACTCACACTAGAAATAATACAGACTATCCACAATCCAATGAAACTAGTCCCAGTCAATTTGGATACTCTAGGAAGACGTTATGATTGTTTTACCTGGAAGACCTTCCTGAGACTAGTCAATAGGACTAGTCAGATACCCTATCTTACACAGGGTGTATCTACAAATTTAATATGACCCAGAAGATGAATGTTTTACCACAGATACCTTACTAATTTCTTTGAATAGACTCTATATTTTAGGGTCTGAAACATTACATAAATGTTTTTATAGAGAAAATTTTGCAATGACTCAGTTTAGGATGATTCCAGAACCCTATCTTGTACATGATGTATCTCCAAAATTATAATTCTTCAAGAGCTTAATTTTGAACCCAACGTACCTTGATCCATCTACTAAATATTCTCCAAGACATTCCTTCTGAAACATTGTACAACAAAATTTATAGCAAAAATTCCAAGGTATCACAAATGTAGATGTGAAACCCCAAGACCTTGAGCTCTAATACCATATGTTAAGAACCAAATATCAATATAGCATAGAAAATCCTCAGAAAAAGTAATCAACACCTTGAAAAAGAGATAATTTAAGATAATAAGCCTCTTCGAGGGGGAAACCTCCTTTTACCCCACTTAAATGTTCAAGTACAAGATGATTCAAAATGAAAATGTCTCCTTGGTATATATAGGAGACTAGGAGGAATAATTACAAATAATGGACTAAAGCTGACATAAATAAAATAACATTGCTAATATAATATGCCCCAATTAAGGGGTAATGAGCCAATATTAGGGCTTAACAAGAGAAGAGCTAGAATAACTGAAAATAAAAGACATGACCGAAACCATCCTTGAAGTCAAGAGAATTCTGACCAAAAGGGGGTTTATGCTGCAATTGGAGGAGAAAGTCCAGAACATGAACGTCGGAGTTCATAAAATTTTCAGCAAAATTGATGCTTTAAAATTTTCAGCAAAATTGATGCTTTGCAGAAGAAAGGTTTTCCCGGTTGGCTGGTTTTGAACGATAAGCTAATGACCTTATTTGACTACAAGCAGAAGATTGCCATGGTGGCAAATGATAGTTCCAATTTCTTGGGAATACAGGGAAGTATTATAGGCAAGGAATTCTTAGAGACTTTGTAGCCAGACCTTAGCATACAGCATGAGAACAAGTATATTTTTATTGTCAAGCTGACATTTGCCAAGTATACAGAAGTGGATGAGATCTACTGAAGAATGCTCAAAATCACCACACCTAGTTAGCAGAGGTGGGAGGTGTTGTGAAACTTAATCGAATGATAGATGATGTGTATCATCTGAGTCATAATGCATAGCATCCAAAGTTGTGTGAATGAATCACCAACGACTGTCCTAGAAAATCATCATGAAATTTCAACACATCATTAGCAATTGCTATATTCTTGTATTCTGTTATTTAGTTAGGTAGATTTTAGTTTTTCCACGGCTTGATCAGTTATGACAGGGGTGTTGTAATTTTGATTATAAATACTTCAAGCTTTGAAGTATTGAGGGTTGATATCACGCCCAAGCAATTTGAAGCATTGTAATCTTTATCAAGGGATCTACCAGTAATAAAAGAGAGTTTTTCACAATATTCATGCGTGTTTACTATTGGTGATGTGTTTCTTCTCATTGTTAATGGTTTTTTCTTTTGTCTTCATGATCGGATGTATTTTCTTGTTTGATCATTTAGAAGGAGTCAAGTTGTGGAAATTATTTTATATACTATGTTACAACTTCTAAAGGATTTTACTATTTTTCTTCTAACAATACGATAAAGAAATTCTTGAATGCTTCTTTACTCTTGTTGTTTATCTCATTTTTTTTGCTAACCCATCATTTTATTCATAAAGAATCCAATAGTTTTCACAATCCTTCCCTATGAGAATATCTTTCCAAAAAACAATTCTTTGATCTCGAGTTTATAAATACAGACCCCATAGCCCAATGGATGCGTGATTTATATTTCAATCATATTTATAAAAAACAAGTGACACTATCTATTCTTTTAAATAGCCTAAAATCTGAAACTTAAGCACAGATAAATCTTACAGAGAGATCCCTCTCTAAAACTAGAAGGGCTAGATCCCAGTTTCGAAGTGGTTGGATAAGGTTACCTCTGTTTAATTCTTTCTTCCTTCTAACAACCTCTAGAGAATTTACAGTGCAATAAAAATAGGAATAAAACTTTTTACAATGCCTATTGAAAGCTACATGAAACTCTTCGAGTGACGATATGCTAGAAGGCTCAAGAGATTGATACCAATCTCAAGCATCTCCATGAAGAGATAACATAAAAAACTTCATATGTACGTCTTCATGTTGGATGTCAAGTTGCTGAAACAATGCATGAAATTCTATAACATGTTCAAGAGGGATGCCATTTTTACCTTCATAAAATCTCAGCAACAGGTCATGCCATTCATCAACTAGAGGCATGGGATGTGGATAACCAACTATGGCTGAAAAATTGAATGGGGAAAACCTCTTGGCTAGGATCGCCTCCATAGCCATTTGATTTGTCTCCCTTTAGTGGAATCAACAACAAATTCTGCACAGTGGAGTCGCCATCGTGAAAGATAGGGAGTCAGAGAAATGTATCCAGCTTTAGTTCACCATCTAAAAATGGCTCTCTACAATATAGTTCCTCCCAGGGAGCATTTCAATCTGGGACAACAACAAAAATCCTTCTTGAGAAATATTTCCTTTCTTAATAATCCTCTCTGGGTCA
The DNA here is from genome assembly GCA_009831015.1 of Picea engelmannii. Lineage (NCBI taxonomy): Eukaryota > Viridiplantae > Streptophyta > Pinopsida > Pinales > Pinaceae > Picea > Picea engelmannii. Next base: position 670,457 of record ML789759.1, on the reverse strand, counting down.
ACTTCAAGTGTAGACAAAGGAAGTTGTGGCGTATACCTCGTGTGTCTGCCCTTTGGAGCCACAAATAAAACAATGGAGTCTCCAGGTGCAAGTTGCAATCTTCAAGATACTGATTTCTTATGCACCTTCAGAATTAGAATTTCTTGGTCATTCTAACCTAGGGAAATGTCTTCAATTTGTTCCCTGACAACGACGCAAGAAATGTTAGCACTAGAAGTTGCCTTCAAATTCCATAGAAGGTAAGCCTAGTACCCATCAGTTTGTGTAAGTGTAATTGAGTTTTAAGAGGTCAAATAGAGAACACTCAATGAAAATAACGTTATAACTCAGAAATTTGGACTGGTATGCGGAAGCAATTAAGGCCTTGGATGAACTTCAATCAGTAATTTGGAGTAAGGGTGAGTAGGAGGAAGACTTTGGTGAGACAAATGTAGAGGTCTGTCATGGACATCAGACCTTCCATCATCCTAAGGAAGAAAAAATTAAACACAAGATCCTCTTGGATTCAAATTTCAAGGAAATTGAAAGAAATCATAACAACATTATAATCAAACATTCATCATAATACAGTCACAACAATCCATGTGAATCAGTCAATCATTAACTCTCTCATTATCGAAGGCAAATAAGATGGAGTAAGAAAGCTAACTTAGATTAATCAAGAAGTCTCAAATCAAGTACATAACCAAAGAACCAATTTTCTTCATCAAAATATTACAATAGCAGGGAGCCTAGCTCAACCATTCGACCTTAACAAAATATCAAAATTGCTTATGTATAATAGAAATGTTGCAGCCACGAGGAATGTGATCAGACCCAAAAATTCAAAGTTTCCAATCGGTGCCTACTCTGTCAGTTTGTACAAGCCTTCTTATGTCAGACGCGAGCCTAGCTTAGTTATATGCTTTATAGGAAAATTCGTCCCTCGGGAAACTTTGGATTGACAATCTCCCCCCACGAAAACTCTCAATATGTTTTCCATTTATGGGGAGAGATGAGGTCTCAACTACCACCCCTGTTTCCATTAACTACCTTCATTGGGATCGAGACAAGGCCTGACATCCATGAATGTTCCAGGTGGTGCCCACGACTTCTTCGAGTCAATATCGACGCCTCAAGGCCATGCAAATATTCATCACTCCTTCTTCAATGTGACCTAGGGCCATGCCCCTATGCAATTGTGCAATTGTGAGCATGACCAAGGGTGGTTTGAAAGGAAACCAATTTTGTCCCCATAATTCACCATGAATCACCATGCGTCCCTTTCTAAAAACCACGGTTCTGATTGCGGGCTGCCCTTGAAAATTTAAAAATGTGTGCACATTTTGACCCCACAATGGAGCACGACCATTGATCTTGTGATATGAGATGGGGATTCTGGATCAACAACCCAAATCTCACACCTTTTAGGTTGATGGATTAGATATTCTCTTTTCAAATCGATGGTCGAGATTTGCTTCACGATTCGGGCTTCGGGCCTTTCAAAATTCAAACTATATTTTCCCCAAGAAAAACCTATAGAGCTAAGTATCTAATGACACGTGGATCCTGGATTTGGATGGTCGAGATCCACTTTGGGAGTTCGAGCACTTCGACACTTCAGGCGCTTTGGGAGTTTGGGTACTTCGACACTTTGAGCACTTCGGGAATTCGGGCACTTCGGCACTTCGGGTGCTTCAGGATTTTGGGCACTTCGGCACTTCAGGTGCTTCGAGAGTTCGGGCACTTCAACACTTCAGGAATTCCACACACTTCGAAACTTTGAAACTTCTGAATCTTATTTCCTCAAACACTTGGATCAACTGCCACCCATCCCTTTAAATATCAACAACTCATGTTCTCTCTGGGCGTTTTGCTCCGATGATATACTTTGCGCAACTTTTAATATTCCAAATGCTCGCGAGCCACTAATCTGAACTCCACATGGGATTCCCATCGTTAAAATATGAACCTACCTTTTTGCTTGATTCGAGTCCAAAATGAACCACTCTGAGTGTCATGCTTTGAGCCTGCGACTGCAGCTTGTGTAAACAAAGACTTGGACGACTGGATAGGGGCTGGAAAATAGGGCGACCGAGGTACTTTAAACACATAGGGGGTAAACCAAAACGATTTTACAGGCCGAAGGGGGGAAAACTTAAGAATTGGTCTGCAAAAGGAGAGAGACAGGGAAAAACACATACTTAGGTAGAAACCACAAACCCATAGGACTCTGACAAGTTTGTGTGATAACACATGGCACCACCCCCAGGTTCTCGGTGGACTCAATTTCCATTTCAGCATCCCAATCAACATCAGCCAACCATAATTTAAATATAACAGTGAAAAATTGCCTAGAAAATGGGTATTTTCCAAGTGTTGATCTTGTAGGCCATATTCGAAGGCCTAAACGACATTTTTTAGTAGTCCAAATGGTAAAAAAATGTATCTCCTAGTTTCTACATCTAAAATAATAGATCTCAAAGAGAGATTTCTAATGGTGTAAATTGTTCACCCAATAGAGCTAGTATGAAGAAGTTAGAGGTTGAATAGTGCAAGGTAAATTTGAGACCCAATTAAATTCTGAGTGCCATAACTTCTTGCTCCGAAATCAGAATATGGAACAAGATAAGTATATGGAAACATATTGATCCACAAAATAAATCCATGGAGATAAATCAAAATTTTGGGCACATAAAAATGAATAGGAGGACATAGACGGTACCTGTAGCATTCAGGGCCAAAAATATTAATTGGCCTGAAACTTCAACATGATGTATCTAACATCCTGGAGCTCAGATGAGGATGAAACTTGGAAAAATTGTCCAAAACATGGTCATGAGGGAACTCATTTGAGATCCTATCAAACTTCCAAAGAATCATGTCCTAGGAGGCAAATCACAATTGAAAATTGCACCATGAATCCACAAGAGAATCAATATTTTGATCTTAATACTTTCATGCAAGGGTTGAATGAGGAGAGCTTGGAGAAGATTGTGGTGGAATCAACTTGATTTTTAAATGTCTTCTTTTGGCTTTCCATTTAATATTAACTTGGAATATTGCTTTCATTATGTTGTTTTTGATAATGTCTATGATTAAGTCAAATCGGGTATAGATATATATGGTTTTTATCTAACCAAATCTAGTAGAAGTAGGAAGGTTTTCTTGCCTCTTGTTTTGCAGGTCTCTTTGTTTACTGAAGGAATTGGAGCAACGAAGCAAAAGAATACAGCAATGAGGACAAAATTCAGGAAACTAGTGTGCCTTTCTCTTTCTATCTATAGGTTAATGAAATAAAGCTATAAGGAAAGTAGCAACCATTAGTTTACTTATGTATTTGGACCAAAGAATGGGTCTTGGTCCAAAGGGGAGCTTAACATGTGTGCAGGGTAAGATTTCTCATAATAGAAAAATAACGAATCCACTGGGGACTAAGGGCCACTTTGAATTTTTTTTCATTTGATTCATATTAAACATTTGTTTATGATTGGAAATTGTTTTTTTTTATGCTTGATTATGAGTTATTTCCCTTTCCCTCTTCTTTATTGAATATTTTACAGAGTCATTGACTAAGTCTTTGTTGATTTTTAGCTTTTGGAATCCATTTTCAAGCATTTTCAGGACCAACACTCCCCTGCAATGGCTACCAGAGCATGAATGTCCTGAATGGTTCTCCCCCTTGGTCTCTTAGAGAGTGCCATAGTGCTCTTTTCATTTGGTAACAGGGGCACCATTTTCTCTTTTTAGGTGGATCCATGAGTTTTTTCTTTATTTTGTTCAATCTGTTGTTAAGAGGCTTTTGGCTTAGAGTCTTTTGGTTTTTCTTTGACTTTGTTTTGATTCAGAAATTGACATTCATCACTCATTTAATTTCCTTCTTTGAGTTTTCAAAATTGTCCTAGTTTTGAAATTGTATGGTCCCCTTGGGTTAACAAGATCCCTTGGGTCATCCCACCTTTTAGTTGTATGATCTTCGACTCGCAAAGTTTTCAGATTGCTTGATTGTTTAGAAATTTTCATCAACTAGAATTTGCAAAGGTTTTTTGGTATTGAGCCCTTTTTGTTTTCATTGAAACATCTCACTTTCTGAATGACTAAGACTCTCTTGTTTATCACAACCCAACGTTGAATATTGATTCTTGCTGCTTGTTTTTTAGGATTTTCAAGAGTTACTGTCTTCCTTCTCCTTTACATATTTTGAGTTCCTAATTGAACAAGTTGTGAAGTCCATTCTTATACTTGATTTCTTTTAATTCTCATCATTTTTTGAGTGCACTTTGTTTGGTTTATTTTTTTCCTCGCATTTCTTTGTGTCAAACATTGATCTCTTTCATTTCACTTGAAAGTTAAGAGGCATAAAATTTTGCATATCTCATTGCATGCATAATGGAACAAAGAAATTAATTGTATTCTTAGAAATTAGCTTTGGTACATGTTTGGAAAAGAGCTATTTTTGCATGTGCATTTGGATTTCAGAAATTTTCTTGGTACTTTGGCATTATTTTGCTCCCAGAAATTGAAAAGTTGCATAAAATTTGAGTACTTACTTGTGTTAAGAAGAACATATCTCTTCTCCTTCCCATACATAGAATTCATCGAAAAGAAAAGATTGCATCTCATTCTTTTTCATTCTATTGGAGTCGAGTCTCACACATCATTAGTTTCATATCTGTAAAACTTATGAGTAAAAATCCATTAAAATCCACTAGACATTTTTTTTAGCACACCAACAATAGCACAGGATTAGGGTCTTTGGACTAGGAAAATTGAGTAAAAAATCCAAGCCTACTAAACAGACTATAGAACACTAAAGAGTGAACAAATCCAATTTTCATATAAGCATATCCGGGAACCCCGTCTAACACAGGGGATAAACATGAGGTCATGTGCAAAAGTGTAGTGGATATCACCCCTCCAAATATTGACCAATCGTAGCCGAACGATCATATAATGGGGGGATTTTATTGAAGTGTCATTGGTTTCATTTAGTACTGGTGCTTTGTGAATCTCAAATCCATTTGGGGTCCTTAGGAGTTTTATCGGTCCACTTGTCTTCAGTCCTCTAGAAAAACTTCATACTTTGGTTTTCTACCCATACGTTCGATCCCAACTATAGACTATACCCACACAGAGGCTGAATATGAGTTGGTAACCTTAGTGGAATTTCCTAGGTATCTACAGAGGTGATTATGGGGGAATTCCCACGGTACCTAGGGAAAACGTCGTATCACACTTTCAATACCCTTGGAGGATGATCCCTCAAAAGTGAGGATTTACTGCACCGAGAAGGGTTGTTACGTGGAGGTTGGGGTAACTTCTACTCATTTCTTCATTGGTGGCTTAACATCCCATATTAGGAAGATCCTTGAACCTATTGTTTCTTGGTTGATTGCTTTTAGTTTTCTTAGAAGTTTGTTTCTTTTATTTTCATAGGAGGACTTATGATCATTAATTTTTTCTAGTTCGAAGATCTCACAGTATACAATGCATGGAACCTAATGTTTAGGAACCCCAACACAATTTTTCTTATGAAGGAATGATCGAAGATCAAATTTTGAGACCATAAGTGTAGCTCCTGGAAGTGGCCAACATGTAGAAGAATCAGTCACAACCTTCGTAGAAATCCTTGCATCTTACACGAATCCACTCGAACTACCACTCATTGATCCACCATCCATGAAATATCATCATGCTTATTATTCTTAACTTTTACCATCTGGCTTAACCATTAGGAAATATTTTGGCATGAACCCGTTAATTTTTGGTTTTCCTAAAGGACTTGGGAATTTATCTTTATCCAAAACTCTTGTAGTTGATATTGCTAATGCTTCTTCTTTACTGGGAAAATTAGTGACCTAGGTAACCCTAACACAACCACTTGTGAATACATATCCCTTATCACATGGGTCAGATAATATTCTTTCTTCTCTATTTCCTCACATGCACACACCAAGTGCTTTACTTGTTCATCCCATTGGTCAGATGGCCAAAAATCAAGTCATTTAGAAAACCATGGTTACATAAGCTACTCACCCTCCCTTTCCAAATTTACAAATGGGTGCTTCCTTCATTAGAGGTCAATCTTCAATGGGAGGCCAACCCTTAGTTGGGGGAGAATTTCAGTTGGAGGGAAACTTTTTACTGGGGGAAAACCCTCAGCCACAGGGAAAACTCACATGTGCGTGCAACATCAACAAACCTAGAGACAAGCCGCTCCTGCAAGTCCCTCTATCCCTAATACCATTGGAATGTATCCTGGACAACCATATATAGGATTTTTGAATCCCTTATGGTGTCAAACTAATCCAGTGGGCATTCCTCAACAAGGAACTTTTCCCTATCAATCTGTAAACCCCATGATTCCAACACAAAATCCCCCTCAAACACAGTATATGGTAGGTCAATCGAGCCAACTGAAATACATGGGGGACCATTCGATCAATATTAGTATGTAGGAGGTCCATATATTAAATCATAGTACATGGGTGAACAACTAGGACAACCACCATACATGGGTGGACAATCAAGGCAACCACCTTACATAGGTGGACAACCCATGAAGTCACTTGATTCGGATTTTATGAGAAGAACGAAAATGAATACAAATTATCATTATTCTTAAAATAGAGACACAATAATAGCATAGATACAATAAAACTGGTTTCTATTCAATAAGAAAATGTGTTGAAACTGTAAAATGCAACAAAAAATAAGCTTGCTAGAATGGTGGTGACTTATCTCTGAGAAGAGATGTGATGACTGTGCTCATTCGCAAGAAGATGGTTACAGTGAGTCTCTCCAAGAATTTTTAAAATAAACATGAATTCCAAAACCCTAGACATCCAAAAACATAACCCTAGGAGATGAAGCACCAAAAGTCATGTGGACCCCATTGGGGTAAGTTAGTACATCAACTTCCCAGGGTCATAAATTTTTCATACGATCTCCATTTTAGGCACATGATAGCATGTTGGAAAGCGAGGACTACACATGTTGTTGTCAGACTCCAATTTCATCTACAACCTGATTGTGGAAAGCCCTAAAAATGTTGTTTCGGGCCTTAAAACGACCCCAGAAGTCAAGGATCCATAAACTAGGAAAAAACTGCCCAACTAGAAAAATTCCAAAATGAGTTGGTTGGAATAGGTGGGAGGCCACTATAAAACATATGGATCAATGCTCCCCCATTAGGAAGAAATGTTCTCCATTGCATTGAGTTATCCCATCAGATGAGGTTATTTCTGTTGAATTTTTCCCCGAGTGAGCCACTTGCCTTGGTGTAGAAGCTCCCCTGCTTTGACAAATCGATAAAGTTGGATCCTTTGTTGGCAAGTTCCCTTGATATGTGTGTCCACAATATGATCATTGGATTCTTGTTGCATGTAGTTAGGGTTGAGCTTTATTGGTGCCAATTGTTTTGTTATCTATGAGGTGTCCAATAATGGTGGGAAGTATGGCCGAAGGAGATCAATGTTGAATATTGGGTGAAAGCCAAGGAAAGGGGGAATGTTGAGCTCAAAATAATTGTCACCCACATCCTTGGTGATGGTCTAAGGTCCATAACAGAGTGGGCAAAGATTCCGATGGGGCCCTATAAGGCATTCTTTCTGCAAAGTGTAACCACACTTTGTCTCCCACTTGAAACTTATGTGGAACCTAATGTTGATCATGGTGTTTCTTGTACTTAGAATTGTACTTTTGTAAAATATCCTGAACCTATTGGCAGATGTGCTGGATACGCTCAATGAACCAGGAGGATTTTTCAGCTTCAGTTGGAGCAGGTTATGAATCGGTCAGGGTGTGATCCGGATTTATGTAGGAACACAATGAAATAAAGAAATAAACATAAACGCAGAGATGCAGCAGAAATAAGATTTCATTTCATTAATAACAAATGACTGAAATATGCTTACAGACAGAATGGAAATAAACTAGCTAGGGCGTTGGTATCTTATCTCTGAGAAGAGATGTGGCTGCTACTCGCATCCATGAGAAGATGATTACAATGAGGCTATAGAGGCCTTTTTACAATAGAAGAGAATGCCAAAAGTCATAGACATCCAAAAACCTAACCCTAGGAGATGAAGCGCCAAAAGTCATGTGGGCCCCGTTTGGGTAAGTTAGTACATCAACTTCCCGGGGTCGTAACTTTTGCAT
>ML789759.1:581419-657217 GCA_009831015.1 Picea engelmannii | reverse complement strand
AAGGAGTGGCACCTCCAGAGTGGCTTCTAGATGTCGATGCACCGCCAGTCGGAATCCATTGAAGAATCTGGGCAAAGTTGTCCATCATCGCGTTCCTTTGTTTCTCGAGGGCCTCCTCGAGCAACATTTTGATAGGATCTCCTGCTCCTTCATCTTTCTTTTCTTCCCCCATGGGCATTCGTTGGGGTTTGCGAGGCTGATCTCGCAAAGGTTCAACTAGATCAAGCCCCAACTCCTTATAGCCTGATCTCGTTGGGGACATGCAAAGAAGGATCGAGAATGAGCAGACCGCTCTGATACCACTGATATAGATTTATGTAGGAACACAATGAAATACAGAAATAAACATAAATGCAGAGATGCAGTGGAAATAAGATTTCATTTCATTAATAACAAATGACTGAAATATGCTTATAGACAGAATGGAAATAAACTAGCTAGGGCGCTGGTAGCTTATCTCTGAGAAGAGATGGCTGCTACTCACATCCATGAGAAGATGATTACAATGAGGCTCTAGAGGAATTTTTACAATAGAAGAGAATGACAAAATTCATAGACATCCAAAAACCTAACCCTAGGAGATGAAGCGCCAAAAGTCATGTGGGCCCCGTTTGGGTAAGTTAGTACATCAACTTCCCGTGGTCGTAACTTTTGCATACGATCTCTGTTTTAGGCATGTGATAGCTCGTTGGAAAGGTATCATTGAGGAGATTCATTTTGGGGGATTAGTTATGCCTTCAGTTATCATTGAGAACCTTAATCTCAAAAAAACTTCATTTAGGCCCTCAAAATGGCCCCAGAAGTTAAAACCTGCTAAAAATAGTAAATTGCCAAAATTGCCAGAAAACTGTTTTGAGCCAGTCGAAAAAGGTGGGTGGCCACCGATATCCACCTGGATCAGGGTGGCTGCAAGCGGTAGTGCAACATGCATGGGACCCAATATTTGGAATCCAAACTCAACCTGAAACGGGTTGTAGTCGGATGAGCTATGTAGGGATTTTTTGTAGCTATGTTGAACATAGGGAAGACTCTCATTCCATGTGTGGGGGTGCTTGGAATTGTACATGTGCATGATATACACAATCATCCAATTGATGACCTTATTTTGGCCATCTATCTGGGGGTGGATGGTAGTGAATTTGATGAGCTTGGTGTCCAGCAGTGACCAGAGGCTCGAATAGAATTTGTTGGGTAAACGATTGTCCTGATCTGAGACAATTTCTTGTAGGATTCCAAAATGTACTCAGAATCATTCAAAGAAGATCTTGGCAGTGGCCTCTACTGTGATGTTCTTCTTGCGGGCGGCCAGGATCACCATCTTGGAAAAGTGATCAACAACCACAAATACATAGTCATTTCCCCTCTTGGTGGACGGAAGGCCAAACATGTAGTCCATTGACATGTATTCCCATGGCCTTTCAGGAGTAGGAAAGGGGGTGTACATGCTTTGTTTCTTAGTGGTCGGTTTGGCAATAGCACAAGCAATGCAGGATTCGATATACTTACTTACATCCTGCCGGAGTTTCGACCAGTAGAAATGTTTATGCAGGACTTCCATTGTATTTTTTGTGCCAAAGTGTCCTACCACATGACTATAGTGGGCTTCCCAATTCATATTCTCTTTCTCTCTTGATGAAACACAGAGATGGACTAGTCGACACAATAGAACATCCTAAAGATGGAAATTAGAAACAACTAATTTTGCGCCCAACATTTGGTATGTGGTGGAAAAGTCAGGGTTTGTCTCATAGAGGTTGGCCCATCCAGAGGTCTCATGGTCACAATATTCTACCATTATGGTTAGTTTCATAGATGGAGGTCTCATGGCTGCATGAGTCTAGCATCATGGTGAGTGTCGTGAATGGAGGTCAGCTTAGGAAATCAACGAATCAATTGGTACTGTCAGTTTTATACTTGATGTTGAGGTGGAACTACTTCAAGTATGTGGACCACTTATGATGGTGGTCATTCTACAATTTTCCTTGTGTCTGCATGAATTGAAGTGGCTTATGATTTGTGTGGATAACTATCTCCTTCCCGAGAATGTAATGGCTCTACTGGCGGCAGGATTGTAAAATGTAGTACATTTATTTGTGGTAAGTAGGGTACTGACAAACAACATATGATAGTGTCTCACTATGATAGGCCATAGGCTGGCCATGTTGAGTGAGAATTGCATCCACAACATAGTCCAAATCATCTGTCTCGATCTCAAAGGGATTTTGCAGATCTAATAATGAAAGTATTGGGGATGAGAAAAAGCGTTGCATTAAATCATTGAACACTTATTGCTGGGAAAAAACCCACACAAATTTTTCCTTACCACCACCCCTGGTTACTTGGTTGAGGGATCATCCAATATGGGAGAATCCCAACATGAACCTGTAATAGAAATTGGCAAGGACTAAGAAGCTCTAAAACTCAGTGAGTGTGGTTGGGGCTAGCCAGTCATGGATGACCTGGATCTTGGTTGGATCCACATGCACACCATGTTGATCCACTATGTAGCCTAGGTACTGGACCATGTCCATGTTGAAGGATCATTTTTCCAAGTTTACATATAGCTTATGCGGTCATAGGGTGTGCAAAACCTATTGAATATGTTGCAAGTGTTCTACCCAAGTCTTGTTGTAGATGAGGATGTCATCCAAATACAACACTAAAAAATTATTGGTGAAAGGTATCAGGATATCGTCCATCATCCTCATCAAAGTTGTTGGAGCATTTTTCAAACCAAAAGGCATGAAGAGATATTCAAAAAGTCCTTATTTTGACTTGAAGGTAGTCTTCCATACATCTGTATGTTCTATGGGAACCTGGTGATAGCTATACTTCATATCAATATTACTGAAGTATTTGGACCCCTTGAGGTGATGAAGGAGATCTCCGATTTTGGGAATCGGGTACCAGTTTCTGACTGTGATTTTATTTAGGTATCGGTAATTAATGCAGAGTCGTCATATCTCATCATTCTTCTACACCAACACAATTGGGCTCTCACAAGGCAATGATATGGGATGGATGTGCCCCTTATGTATTAGTTCTTGGATTTGTCGCTTGATATCCGCATTCTCTAATAGAGACCGATGGTAGACTAGCCCAATGGGAAGCATTGCATCGGGGGTCAGATCGATGGGATTCTTGACCTGATAGTGTAGACGTACCCCGGTAGGGTGACAAGAAGATATCTTTGTATTCTTCCACAAACTTGTCCACTTGCTTCTACTATGTGGAGAGGTTGGTCGTGTAGGCCTTGGATGTGGATGCAATATTTTTCTCACTCTGAGAGATAATCATGAAGAAGACAAACTTCCCGATCTAAGAGATGACCTTCCTACATTGCTTGGCAAAGATCAAGAAAATAACACCAGGTGGGACTGCCTCGGGCATCCTGTATAATTTCTTGTTCAAAGTAATAATAACACTACGAGGCCTACACTCATATACAACATGACGTTTCCATAAATAATTTTGTCCCAAAAGAACATTACAAACTTCGAGAGGCGCAACATCACACAATACCTCATCTTTGAAGGGATCGATGCCATACGACAAGTGGAACTGTTGGATGAAGTGGATATCACTTCCTTGGTGTAGCCATATAATGGTGTAGGATTGTAGGTGCAACGTTGTCGGTAGGGCTAGCCACTTGACAAAGGATTTTGATATGTGGATCTTCTGGCTACCTCTATCAACGATAAAGTGCATTGGGGTTCCTTTTACCCACATCTATGAATGAAAGAGGCAATCTCCTTCTTTGGATCGTCTGGTTCGCCAGGATGGACCTTGGTGGTAGAAATGATGGAACTGGGTTCCGTGTCAATGATCTGTCTCCCCCTTTCTGGTTCTGACTCAGAGTCGGACCTTGCATCTGATTCAGAGGATTTCAACTTAGCCACCATCAATTGCTTGGAGAGACAATCAACAGTGTTATGCCAGGGGACCTTATGGAAGTCACACCACTTCCCGATATCTTTCTTTGTCTTTCTGGTGTCCTTCTTTGCGTGCAGCCTAGACTAGTTGTTCTGAAGTTTTCTGTATTTTATATGTCCTTTTTTTTTTGGGTTGGGGGTTCCCTTTAATTTCTTATGATGTGAGGGGTTCTGAGGCCCAACTTGTCATGTCTTTTGTTTAAGTTTTCTCTCAATTTTGATGGTATATCGATAGGCCACGCCCAAGGACAAGATGTCCAAAAAATCCATTTCATCCTGGATGTATCTATGCATACCATCGTGATACTTGAGCACCATATTTTGCTTAGAATATTTGAAACCCAACTTGGTGCACAAGGTATGGAAGATATTTGTGAACTCATGCATTGCTTGGTATCTTTCTTGCCACGATGTGGTCCATTTTATATACAGGTCACCATAACTTCTGACGGGGTAGTATTGTTCCTTGATAACATCCATGAAGGAATCCCATGTGACCATGACTGTAAATAATGAGGGTTCCTTTGTTCCCTTTTTCTCACAAAAATTCTCCCACCAATCTTTGACATGGGGAATGACTTTGAGGAGCACAATCGTAATCTTTTCTCTGTTTAAAAAGTTATGGATAGAAAAATACCCTTCTAGAAGATTCAACCATTTGTCTACAATTTCTGCATCTATATGACCTTCAAATATGGGAATATCAAATTTGTTTTGTACCTTGAAGGGGGCTACACCTCCATTATAGGAAGATGTGTTGCCTGTTAGTAGCCACCAAAGGATTTGTGCAAAAAAATCCATCATTTCATTCCTCTGTTGCATGAGGGCTTCCTTGAGAAACATTTTGAAAGGATCTCTTTTTCTGTCATATTTATTTTCTCCGACCATGAGAGGTCACTTGGGCATGCGAGAGATTTTTTCCTCAAGAGAAACAATCTTGAGACCTAATTATTTGTACCCCGACCTCGTCGAGGACATGCATTAAGAACAACAAGGAGAATACCACTTTGATACCACTGATCTGGATTTTATTAGAAGAATGAAAGTGAACACATATTATTATTAACATAGATACACAAGAATATCAGAGATGCAATAAAAAAGATACAGTAAAACTAGTTTCTATTCAATAAGAAAATGTGTTGAAACTATAAAATGCAACGGAAAATAAGCTTGCTATTATGGTGGTGATTTATCTCTAAGAAGAGATGTGACAACTGCACTCATTCAAAAGAATATGGTTACAGTGAATCTCTCCAAGAATTTTTACAATAAACATGAATATCAAAACCCTAGACATCCAAAAACCTAAACCTAGGAGATGAAGTGCCAAAAGTCATGTGGGCCCTGTTGAGGAAAGATAGTACATCAACTTACGGGGGTCGTAACTTTTGCATACGATCTTCATTTTAGGCACACGATAGCCCGTTGGAAATTTTATCCAAGGACTACACATGTTTCCATCAGAATCTAACTATATCTAGACTTTGAATGTGGCGAGCCATAAAAAAAATTCTTAGGGCCTCAAAACGACCCCGAAAGTCAAGGACCTGAAAACTATAAAAAAACCGCCAAACTGGAAAACTGCCAAAATGAGCTATTTGGAATAGGTGGGAGGTCACTGACATCCATCTAGATCATCACCGTACACAGGGGGACCTGCAGGTCAACCACCATACATGGGAGGACCATATAGTTTTTCCATCTCACCGCAACCTGGATATGGTCCTACTGGTGTTCCCATGCCACATGGTTACCACCAGTATCCACACAATAACCAACAAATTCATTTTTTAGCTACATTAGATCTACTAGATATGTTGTGTTTAACAAACAATCCCATTCAAAATTCCATGTTTTGGCCCTCCATCCCTACCAAATTACCATTCGACATCCCTAAATTCGACGAAAAACCTTGGGAAGATCCTAACAATCATGTTACGACTTCCCATTTATGGTGTTTTTCAAACTATTTGATGGAAAACTCCATTTTTTTGAGGATTTTTCAGAGAACACTTACGGGTGCAACAACCAAATGGTATATTGAGTTATCACATGACTCCTTTTTCGACTTTAATTCTCTTTCCATGGATTTCCTGATTCATTTCTAGTTCCCTATATGGTATGAGATAGGTACAAAGATTTTGACCTCGCTCCAACAATCCTCTTCCACCCACATATTTGATCATATTCATGAGTGGAGGTGACAAAGATGGTTGATTAAAGCTAATTTCAGACCAACTCCTCACATATTGGTTTACAAATTCACTCTTACCTCTCATTTTTAGAGATGATTCCATGGGAGGTGTTGTTACTAAGGAGCAGGCTATCAATCGTGCTCAATATTTTTACTTGGTATATTCCTAGTCCAACACACTTTACAATCTGATCCCTCATTCTCCTCGCTCGTTGAATTATCCAACAAGACCTGCTTTAGAACCAGGTTTGTTTCAAACACCAAAACTACTTTCTCTCCTGCTCATACCTATGAGGTGAATGCGGTCCAATCCACTTCATCTCCACAACCATGAGGTAAGAATAAGAATAAGGGTAAATCCAAGAAATATTCTAACCAATAGGATACTACAAAGACTGTTGATACTCAACCGAATAGGAAAGATAAGTTTCATTTCATTATTTGTACAAAATACCACTACACGAAAGATTTCCCTCATCGAGAGGAAGTACATAACTTTTTGAATCGTACCTCCCTACCTGCAGTGTTAACTGACCCTTTCCTAGTTCAACAACAAAAACCGGTTGCACAAAATCATTCCCTTCTGTAAGGTGGAAACAAAGGTCATTCCCACCATGGGGCTGCTTCCTCAAGTGCCTCTAAGGTCTATATGTTCATGAAGGTTAATTTAACAAACCAAGAAAATACTTATGACACTCTTCCAGGTAATCATGTCAATGGAAAGGCTATCGATCAACCATTCACATCCACTCCTCCTCCATCTTCCACCCCTCTTCAAATTGAGAAGCCAATTTCTGATGCAGTGTTGCACCCACCCAGTGGAACAATTTGAAAAGGGACCTTTAATCCAAGTTCCCACGCAGCCCAAAACTACAATATTGTTGAAGATTTGGTCCAAGCACCTTGTGCTATGGCATCCGTCAAACTTCTAAAGAATTGTCCAAGTCAACGTAGAACCCTTTTTTCATCCATTGGAGCTATGGATACAGAGGAATCAAATCTGATTACGTTTAATATGGACTATTTTAAGGAGAGGCTCTTACACCACCCAACATTCCAAATTCAAATTTTGGTTCATGGAAAGAACATCCATCACATTGTTTTGGATGAAAGATCCTCCACCTGTGTCATGTATTTGTCTTGCTGGAGAGACATTGGTTCTCCTAAACTTAACCAGTATCCTACCACCCTTCAATCATTTGATGGACATGGTTTCCAACCTCACAAACTCTTGTAGTCTTTCGTTGTGACATTGAAGGGTAAAACTATTTTGATCGATATCGAAGTGGTTGACACATCCCTAGATTACATATTTTTACTAGGTTGTAGTTGGTTTCATGCGATGACTGTCATCACATATTCAGTGTTTCATATTTTACAATTTCCCCATCAAGGGAAAATTGTCATTGTTGACCAACTTGAATATTGCACTCTAGATCTCCACAATTCTACAACGAATAATGTCCTTTTCCTAGGTTCCAGTCAAGGAACCTATTGTAAGATCAAATACTATTTTTGTAAGTTTTTGAGCAGTAGGGGAGAAAAGTAGCTAGACCTTGAGGGTTAGATCGCATGCTGAGGATCCTGGTGTGATCTAGTCAGCCTCACAAAGGTCATGGAATCTATTTTGTGATCATATGAACAAAGTTGTAGTGTGCGCAAAACCATATATTGCATAGCCATAATAAATGAGCCTAAGAAGAGAGATATTTGTGGATGTATCCTAGGAGGGGGTGAACCACGGTAACACATGTGTTATGTGATGTGGTTATTGCATGATTACTTCTTGTAAATAGTTAGTTGATGAATTCATAATGTCATGAGATCTGTTATATGTCATATTTGTTATAATGTATGTATAAATGTAATAGATGAATGGATCTTAAGAATAATGGAAAGAACCACTAGATCAAGGCTTAATAAGATGAATTGCAATCCCATATACCCACTCTTTCCTGGACTACAAGCATATGAGAATTTCATTCACCCATACGACTATCTCAGTTAAGACTGCACAGTACATTCTGTGTGTTGTGTTTCCTTCTAGTTTACCAAAAGGGCCGATAGTTTTAGAGGGTTTTGTTGGAAACCTATTTAGATATGAACCTGGGTCAACCCATAAGTAGTTAGATAAGGAGATCAACCAACAGGTATATTTTGATGATCTTTCTTTTCCCATTATTTTCTGAATCAAATTCTGAATCAGGGTTTCACTCCTTGTCTTTGATCTTAGCCACCACCAATTTTTTTGAGAGATATTCATGAGTGTTGTTCCAGGGGATTTTGTGCAAACTCACACCACTTTCCAGTGTTCTTCTTCATCTTCATGTGTCCCTTATTTTCCCATGGATTGGAATGGTTTTTGGAGGTTGTTTGTTAGGGCCATATTGATCATACTTTGGTTGTTGCAGATTTGTAGACCCGAACTCCCATTTTTTTTGGTGCCTAAATTTTGGCTTGATTTTGACAACATATCGATAGACAACTCCCAATGATGAGATGTCTGGAAAATCCATTTCAATTTAAATGTATCTGTGTAGAGCCCCACAGTATTTCAGAACCAAATTCCGCTCATAATATTTGATACCCATCTAGGTGCACAAGGTATGGAGGGTATTGGTGAACTCCGACACAGAGATACATTAATACACAATTTTTGTTAATGAGCGAAATGTACAAAACTATAGAAATATAGAGTAAAAGACATGCAAGAATGGTGGAAACTTATCTCTGAGAAGAGATGTGAAGGCTACTCACATTTACAAGAATATGATTACAATGAGGCTCTAAAGGCCTATTTAACATAAATAAAATACAAAACCCCAACCCCGAAAGATGAAAAGCCAATAGTTTTGTCGACCCCGTTTTGGGTAGTTTGGTGTATCAACTTCCGGAGGGGGTAACTTTGGAATAAAATATCTATTTGGGGCACATGATAGCTCATTGGAAAGGTATAATATAGGTGATTCATTTTTGGGGCTCAACCATATCCGTTGGCTATCATTGAGGTGCTCGATCCTAAAAAAAAAATCATTTAGGTTCTCAAAATAGCCCTAGAAGTTTAGGAGCCGAAAAACTTCTAAAAATAGTACATTGCCAGAAGACTGTTTTCAGCCAGTTGGAATAGGTGGGTGGCCACCAATATCCAAATGGATCAGAAGAAGTATACATAAAACAACCATAAGGATTTCTACTAACATAAATGGAAGGTTATTTTCGCTGGTTGAAAAAATAATTATATGGACTCAAGCAGTCCCCTAGAGCATGTTATTCAATATTGGACATGTATTTATAAAAAGGATTCATGAAGGGAAATGAAGATAACAATATCTATATAAATGTGGATCGTGATATTATATTGATAATTGAAGTTTATTTATATGATATCATATTTGGAAGTGATGATGACAGGATGAGTTAGAATTTTTCTAGAGACATGCAAAATGAGTTCGAAATGTCCTTACTTGGTGAGTTGACCTTCTTTTTGAGATTACATATATGCCAGTGTGATAAAGGTATATTCATCTCTCAAGCCAAGTATATTAGAGTGATTTGGAATTGTAACAGAATTACAAGTGTATTTAAGTGATTTAAGCTTAGTTGTATTAGTGCGAGTTCAGTGAATTAATTATTCATTACTTCACAATCAGTTAACTCGCATGCAACTGAAGACTTGCCACGGTTAACTACATGCATGTCAGTTCCAATGGAGATCCAATTGAGATAACAGGTGAAAGGGACAGTTTGGCTATCAGTTGTGATTTGTTCACACATGCAGTGAATATGCTTATGAGCTTGTGCAAACGAGGAAATTGTATTCATTCAATTCATTGTGAGAATTCGGATTGCAGAGATTGTGCAGAGGAGGCAGGCTGTCTGAACATGAAAATTGGCATAGGTATTTGTTGATTTGTGTATGACAGTGTGAGATGATTGTATTGTACTGAGAGCTCTTGGATTAGAGTTTTGTATGAGATTGTTTCATGATTCATGATATACATAATATATGATAGTGGGGTTTTTAGCTTTACGCTTTCCCGGTAAAACTTATGTGTTGTGTGTTATTGATATTTCACTTTGTGCATTGTGGTTGTGATCGTGGTTTAATTTCTTCCACAATAATAATCGTAGAAGCGATTCTGTATTTAACAATAGCGGAACTTGTTAGATCAGGAGAATCATAGGAATACATTAATTTGTATCGAAATTTCTACAAGAAGAACATCAACCTAGAGTATGTCGGGACAAAAGAGAAGATTGCAGATATCTTCACCCAACCACTTGAAAGGGAACATTTTGAGTATTTGCAAAAGAAAATTGGAGTAGTTTCATCCCCACAATGATTCACGGGACTTCAATCACAATAAGACAAGGGAGAGAAACAAAAGTATTGAAGAGTCCAAATAAAAAAAAAATTTGAATGTTTTTTATATACATCAGAGATCTACATGAGGAATCAACATGAAGAGAAAGGCTAGTAGAGTAAGAATATTTTTTACAAACAGGGGGAGAAATCCCATAGGAGGATAACCATTTTCCATTTATATCAAAGGGGGAGAGAAATAACCAAGGCATGGAAATGGAGAGAAGAAATAAGAGACAAAGAGAGAGATGCTTTTGAGATGATAGAGGCATACGAATAAGGGGAATGATGGCCATAGGGGGATCATGTGCATGAGCATGTCTATTTCCATGCCTAAGTGTTTCCATCAATGCCAAAGGGAGAGATTGTTGCAATATTGGTTTTCATTGATGTCAACCCTTGAAGAATCCTCGATGGTGTGGTTTTGGTACCCAAAGTTTATTGAGGAACATGGACATGAAGGACAATGTAAATGTAGGCAATACACTCATATATTCATATTCCTTGTCGTGTCATTTCCAGTGATATGTGGTACGCCATGTAGTTCCTCATGATTGAGGAGTTATGGCCTTGTGAAGTTGGAAGCCCTAAATAATGGTCAAGAAGCCCCTAGTTGGTTACAAGTCAATTAATGAAAGGGCGAAGTGGTTGTAACAAGAAACCCATGAAGTAAGAAAATAAGTTACTTAGAAAAAGTATAAATACACCTCAAGAAGTCTCTCATAAGTACTTTTCACACACAACTCTATTGAATAACTATCTTGTGAAGAAATTTTTGTCTGTTAGTGAATCTGAGGTAGCAAGTCTGAAATTGTGAAGGAAGGTTGAAGGTTAAAGTCTCAGAGTTGCAGAAAATGTGAGTAACCCTAGTTTCTGAGGTATCCACAGGTTATATATTAGAAGGGAACAGATGTACAAAGGCTACAATGGAGAAAAACACGGATATTTAGTACCAGGGATGATTTTAAGGATGGAAATTTATTTTAAAATGTAGAAGCCTTGGCGAATATTACTAATCCTTCATATGTCAACTATAAATGTTTGGCAATATTTTTTTTGAAATATTCAAATTTGTAAGTATTTTATATAGTTTTTATAATTTTTTGGCGATTTTTAAGGTAAAATAATTTTATCTTATAGAATTTGGGCGAATCATTTTTAAAACAACGAATCTTGTTTTGGAAAAACCATGGAAAATTAGCCCATGAGTGAAATTTAGCCCCTAAAATCATCCCTTATTATCCACTAGTAGTAGAAAAGGAAGTCACATATATATGAAAAGATCATGAAAGATTGGGAGATGCTTGTACCAGGTCCTTGAAGTTAGAAGGAAGGTCACATGTCAACATTTCATTGTTCCAGTTCAACTACAGAGGTATTGGTATGTTTGTGTACTTGTTGTGAAGGTTATGCTTGGTTATGATATGGTGTATGCTTGAGGCATACTTGGCATGTTTAGTATTGACACATGATTGAGCTACATCTTGGATACATGGTTGAGTGAGGAGCACTCTTGTATCTGGTTTGGTATATGACATGTTTTTTATGGTTCATATATTTTAGATGGTTAAGCATGGTTGATGTATACACTTGATGTATGGTGGCATATGCATGAGGGACATGCATTGGATCTTTGAGGCACTTCATTGATGACATGGTACATGTCTATACTTGATTGATTCTATGGTATATGGTACAAGTTGTATCCATTGTTGACATATGGTACATGATTGGCTATTTATCATTGATGTTCTAGTTGGTATATCTTATCATTCATGATTGATTCATATATGTGGTACATAATTGATGCAGGGTATGGTATAGGTTCTAGTTGATTGATGATAAGTTACAAGTTGATGAGACAGTAGAAAAGATAGTGATAGTGATAGTGTCAGGTTGGATACAGTGATTGGTTGACAGTGATAGTGACAATGATAGTGACAGTCACATTGGCAGTAACAACGACAACGACAGTGGCAGTGAAAGTGAGTGTGGTAGTGATATTTGGTCTGAACTTATATTTCAAAGTGGAAGGATGAGGCAAGGAAAGGTGGTTGTAGCCACCTTACAGTTGTTGCCAAATAAATCAGGGGGTTGTAGCCTCCTTCTAGTTGGAGCAAGAGAATTTAGGGAGTTATAGATTCCTTCAATTTAGAGTCTTTAAATAGGGGGTTGGAGCCTCTTTCTAGTTGTAGCTAGAGAATTGGGAACTTGGTGCTTCCAATTAATGTATTGTTTGATATATAAGAAAATCATTCCATGGTTTTCTCACATTTGGTTTTCCACATAAATTATGGTGTATTGTGTATCTGATTTTTGATGTGATACTACTTATTATTATACTGCAAATGATATACTGAATTCTAATAATAAAATGTTGAATATTGTTGAAGAATATATATTGTGGTTAAAAGTAATAAAAGTTCTCATATTGACTCACCCCCCTTCTCAGTATTCCAAAACATTGGAAACATTTTCCATTGGATATTTGGAACCCCACAACCCTGTAATCCATTGACAATGTACTACAAAACTTTGAATCTCTTTGAAAAACCAGTAAGGCCAAATCCTCTACCTTTACAAGCTTATGCATCTATGCATATTTGAGTGAAGGGATGTCGAATAAAATAGTTCTACGATATGGTGATAAGCACTAGAGAGAATATTATGTTCCATTGTAGGTTGTGGTTTAAGCATGGGCACATAGAAACCTCATATCCAAGAGAAATGGGTTTCAAAAACCCTAAAGGAAGTCGCTAAATTTATTCACACTAAAAAAACTCAAAGAATTCCTCCAACTTGGTGGAGTTTTCCAAACCCCATAAAGACATCATTGATGCTAAATATCTAGGTTCTATAGAATATACTATTGTTTAATTTCCCAAGAGTGCAAAGTCCCATATTTCCCCTCTCAAAAAAGGGGCACCACCTATGATTACTAGAAACACCCTTCACCAAGTTTCATTATTGGGGAGAGCAAACAAAGGTGGGACTCATGCTGGAACATATATAAATCCTAAACCTTGAGCTTTAATTTCTCAAACTTTATCCTTTTTATAATGACTCAAAAGTCATCTTTCAAATGTTTAAATCAAATTTATGTCTAGTCATAAAGCATGCACGATTACCACCGGCGATAAAGCTCCCCCGTTGATCGAACGATCCCCTTTTTCCCCGAGTTTTGGAGCTGCCTGATTGTTAAAAAGTCAAATCACTAAAGTTCATTTTGGAGCTTCACGCTTCGTATTTTTTCCAGGTCTTAACATCTAAAGTCTCAATACTTGAAAAGTGTCTAAAGGATCCTAGTCATATGTACATGTGTACCTTTTTTAGTCTTCCTTGGGTTGACACGTGGCATCCATTTGTGACATTTTCCTCTGAATATCTGTACAAATATAAGTAACACATGCCACCCTCTGGTCTCGACATGTCATTTAAAATAACATCACCCTCGACATGTCACTATGGGTAATGGCCATTCAGAAATATAATGACAAGCTAAATTGCAAATCCACGAAGCAGCAAAATCCTAAAATAGTTAAGTCTTAATTAGTTAAGTTGATATCGGTTAAAGGACAAATAATAACTTCTCTCTTCAGAATTTCATACATTTTTCATCCATCACATCTTGAAATCTCCGAAGTTTGAACTTCCTAAACACTTCAAACTTAAACGAGGTTAATTAAAGATAAAAAATGATTATCCGATAATTAATCATTTCACGGTTTCGGGTTTTGGGGATTCTATCTCGAGGTACTGTTAAAAATCCCAAAGTTCGAATACCCGAATATGATTAAAGCTAAAAACAATTAATTAATGTTTTAAACAAGATTATCTCACAATTAATATTTCACAAATTCGTGATTCAGGAATTTTCAAGCTTGTTTCATCCAAAATTCCCAATCAGGAACCGCTGATATTAATGGTATTAATCACAAATCAATGAAAATGATTTCAATATAGATTGCAGATTGTCTCCTAGATCTTCTCATCAAGGTAAATAAATTTATCGTCAATAAAGGTATTCTCAGATCAATACACTGGAGGTGAATAAGAATATTTGATTTTGAATTCCATGTTCATTCTTGCAGAATAACAAGTTTTAGCCAACGGAGAAGCTCACACATTCTCCTATAACAGGTAACCCATTTCTGATTTCATCAATATCATGGCACCATGAAATATGTCTAAAGCAGCTGGTGAAAGTGTAAATCCGAACATAGATGTTCTATCAGTCACCTCACCGAGAGTCATAGATACTGTAAATCTTAGACACGGGTGTTCGATATTCTAGAGAACGAGCTCATAAATTTCCCAGAGGATTCAGGTGATGAAGTGAGTGAAACCCATGCAACTAAACTCATGGATATATCTCAGTCAGAGCTACAAAAAATAACTGCAACACCGAGGCTCATGTCGTATAATGACATGATAGGATGGGCCCTAGAAAATGTCGACATTTCAACTAGGAGCATTTGCAATTCACATAATTTTGTTGTTGGGTCTTTTTGACCAGAGAATATAGAAGTAATGTATAAACTATCCCCTTTTTTTAAATATAGTTACAACACTACATTCATAATGGAGTTTGACAAACAAGAGTGCACACAATATGAGAAAAAATACCTTGATTTAATCAAGGACTGGTGGGGGCACCCTGAGAAATTATGAGATGACACTCACGACATATATGCCACTTCGTCGTTAGAAGCCCATATGGTTTATGTGGATATGATGTTATGCATATTTTTTAGGACGAAGAGCTCCACTCACTTCCTATTGGCATGGGTACCAATTATGCACAAAGTGGCCGAGGGATAGTCTTTCGATTGGACCAATATGCTATCGCACAACCTGGCTAAGGAAATCATAGAGTACCAAATGGAAAAGTACAAAGGGAAACCTACCCCTTTCTATAGGTCAACGTACATCATGGATTCTATTTTATTTATGAGTCCTTTCCCTCTGATGAACTAGAGTTGGAACCCAACCAATGTTGAACCTATCCATTTCTATCATTCCAAGCTGTAGGAAGACAAAGCCAGATATTTCTTCTATGAAATCTATCATTTAGTGGTTCCTATTTATATCTCCTTATACCATTTCCCACCTCCCAAAATTTTAGATTAAATCATGACAAACCTTGGAAAAATAAAAGACTGGTACATCGAAGAAAATTGTTCATACATCAGGGTTTTCGGGTGTTCGGTTCCCCCCATGCTTTCCCAAATTTTTTACCAGATCAGATGGTATTCTGAGAAGTGGATTATCAGACCATGACAGGGGGCATCAACAAAGAATTGAAAGAAGCCCAGAAAAAGGTATGACCAACCTTCTCTCTTCAGGTTGGTATGTTCACATTGTTAGATTTTGGCCATTCTAAATTAGAGGCTGCGGCTCTAGAAGATTTTAATTTAGTTGACATTGAGTTTAAAAGTCACGATCCACATAAGAGCATGGAAAACCACTTAATCAGTACAACTTGAATAAGTACATACATGAGAATTCCCCACACGATGAAGTATTCAGGGGAGCTAGGTCATATGAGGAAGTATTAAACAGAGTCCAAACTCCGTCTCTAGATCAACGAGCCAGTTTCTACAGTTTTCAAAAACATAGAAGAAACAACTTGCCAAAGGTACTACAAGGAGAACCAGTAACATCATCTTCTACACAGGAAGCTACACCCCCGCGCTTGGAGACAGGAAGTTCTGAAAAGCATGGTACTGGAGAAAACCCGAATAACACCGAAGTCTTAATGAAGGAGTTTGAGACTTCATTATCAAACACATTGGGAGATCAAGCTAAATCTCATATTGAATCTTTCCTAAAAAAAGGGAAAGATACATCACCCTCTAAACTAGACAAACCCGTTACCAATATGGTGGATCAACAATCGTCCACAGAGATAGGTAACCCCATTGTTTCATTAACACTTTTGCAGTCAAGTCGTGGAAATCTCAGTTCTGAAGTCATCTTTATAGATGATATTACCCCGATTTCAGCCGAAGAAATGCCTCCTTTAGACTTATTTTTCAGGAAGAAGAGGAGGGACATCATTAAACGAGAAACACATTAGAAAGATGGTGCAACATTTAAAATGAAAATAATGATGTATTATGGATAGGGCCTAGATGATTCAGAATTAGCTAAGGAAATGGTAGGTTCATTAGGTGCCTTTGCCATGATCAATCAATGGTCACTAGAAAATCTAGCTGAGAAGATGAAACAAAGAAACCTATTGGTAGGGAAGTTGCAAGACCAGATAATGACTATGGAACAAAAGGTGAGAAACAATATGAACAAGGATTTTGAACAAGTTAGAGCCTATGCCGGACATCGAATCCAACAGCTGAAATATAACCTTGATGAGCTCTATCAAAATTCACAGGCCAATAGAGGATTGGTCACTCAACATGAAGAATTAATCAAGCAATTACAAGCCAAGATAGACTTGACTGAAGGTAAAATAGTAGAGATGGAAGATTTCCAGGCTCAAGCATTGGAAGTACATGAAAAGATAGAATCATCCCAACAAGATCTCTTTACATAAGTGGAAACCATTCAAAATTGTTATTGGGTAGTAGACCTTTCCCTGAAGAACATTTACATTAAATAAAGAGAATCTCGTTCAACTTGGGCTAAGTTTTAGGAAGCTATATTACTAGTACTAAAAGATGATGTATCAGAGGTTCCTCGACTATCTATTTTTGAGAAAACTAGAGACAACATAAATTTGAAGGCCTGGGAAACCAATCTGGCCGAAAGAAAAAGATTGGCCAGAGAGGTGAACAAAGATTTCCTAGAATTATTATCTTCACTAGACAAAGGGCTACTTGATGTTGAAGGAAATATTATCTCTGAAGCCCTGGGACAAATTGACATAGCTAAAAACCAATATAATTCTAGGACAAGCAAGGAATAATCTGTGACAATCATCCAGAAAATGAACCAAATTGATCTTATCCAAATAAATAAATGGATAGAAATCCAAGCCTATAGTTACAGGTCATATCTCTAGGAGCAAAAGGGATACATGAAAAGTTGCCTCAGGTGGAAACGAAGCTATACATTTTGAACCAAATGAAGCAACCAAACCTTCTGGGTTGGTGGTACAGTTAGTGAGTAGATGCATCCAATGTGTCGAATATGAAAAAGAAAGAACATATGGAAACAAGTAAAATAAACATGCGCATACTACTCATGCAGGTAAAAATCATATGCTAGTTGTCTCCAGTTTTAAAGAGGATGAGAAACATCTTTTCTTGCAAATGAAGAGACAAAGGAGAATGCTAATGGAACTTTTCAGTTTTTACATGTTTTAATATTTACTATTTTTTAAATTATGAGAAGCCCAACCATTTGGGGTTGTGACAATTTTGTATAAATACATAGATTGAAGATCTATTGAAGGTTGCTTCTTTTCGATTGTAATAGAGAAAACTCTCCTTATAGAGTATTAATACAAGTGCAGATAGAGATTCCAAGTTTTGTTCAATATGGGTTATGTGTTTCTTTGTTTTCCATTTCTCAGCATTTCTTTATGTATTCCTTGATAGATGTTCGATTTCAATTTAGTACAGCAACTATTGCAATCTGATTGTATCAGTAATTTATTAAGTAAGCATATTTTCCTCTGCATTTACTATGAGTAAATCAAGACCTTCTTGTTGTGTATATTCTTGCATTTTATACCTTATTCAAGGTTATACTATCTATTTTCTTCTATTGCAACAAGGTGGGACTCTTCAGTAATTAATTCCCTGCTTTATTTTACAGTTTTGTATCTTTCTTTCACACCATTTGATATTACAATTTTGACTCATACATGAAATACAACTTCTGTGATGTTAAACTGTTAATTACATTTAAGGAATTTTTCTCATATAACTAAGGTAGAAAAATCACTTTAAAAACACACTCTTTTAAAAACTTTCTTGATGCCTGACATTATTCTTTGATCCATAAGTTTAATCTCAGGAGAAACATCTTTTTGGTGCCATTGTCAGGGATGGGAAAACGGAGTTATTTTTCCCCGAGAAAATGACAAGGTAAGATTCTATCTTTGATAGTGAACAAATATTGAATACTATATTAAGGCTATTTTTATCTTTCACTTGGTGACTCCACCACACATAAACTGACATTCGGTCGAAAGAATACCAGAAAAAACCCAGACAATCAGCAGATCAGACCTGTATCCGATCTCGAAAGGTTGTTGAAACCAAAGGGATACCTCAAGTCGACTACTACATCAGGAGGTAAAAAGTACCAACCCAAAGTTTCCCAAGTCAATACTAAGGTTCAGGTCGAAGAATCAAATCCTAAAGAGAATTTTAAACAAACACCCTCTAAGGAGGCCTCAACTAGAAAAATCGATGTTAGCTATAAGAACCCAGAGGTAATCACACCCAAAATAAAGATTGATATTGACCCTTCTAATACTCCAAATGGTCTGAATAAAATATCCTCTTCTATACCTGTTGTCGTTAATTTTCTTTCTACCCCATCCTCACTAGAAGTAAAAGTTACAATTCTCTAAAACCCTGAAGAGCATATTGTATGCCTCGATTCGTCCCCTATTGGTTCACCTATCTATACATCTTGTAAGTCTAAAGAAACCAATCCATGTTTTCCTTTCCCTCCTCTTCTAGACTTTTCATCTCCTAATGATCATTTTCTAGATTTCCTTTCACCACATCTCAAGGAAGTAGAAAGGTCACCACTTCGGTCCTTAGAAGTTTTCAAAAACCCTATTTTTAATTACTGAAGTTCATCCCCCATAATTTCAATCGATGTTGTTGGAGGAGGTGGTACCAGAGGTGGAGGAGGAGGTAGCGCTGGAGCAGTAGGTGGTGTTGGAGGAGGAGGTGGTTAAGGACAACCTCCATCCCCTAGGATGTTTGCTAAAGTAGCATCCAGATATGCTCCTTTGGTCCTTCCCCTCATCCTACATGATTTACCTGAAAATTATATAAATAACTTACTGAAATTTACGAGAGAAGGAGATTTAACCACCACAGATCACATAACCTTTTTCAATCAGTTCGCTGATATTCTTGGCATTGAGAATGAATATGTTTACTCAAGTCTCTTATTGAAAACTTTTGAAGGACAAGTAAGAATCTGGTTTTGAGGACTCCTGGTAGGATCCCTATGGTCATACGATGATTTAGAAAACACTTTTTTAAGACAGTGGGGAGAAAAGAAAGACCATTTTTACTATTTGATTGAATTTAGGGCATTGACAAAAAATAATTCTGAGTCGGTTCTTGAATTTACTCAGAGATTTAAAAAACTTTATCATAAGATCCCAACAGAAGTTAAGCCCTCTCAACCTGCAGTGAAGGTGACTTTCACAGGGGATTTTGAGCCTGACTTCGCCCTACTCTTAAGGGAAAGAAGATCGACTACCCTCATATGGATGAAAGATGATGCCATAGAAATCAAATCAAACATGATGGCATCTAGTAAACTAAAATCCAAGGTTGAGACAAGAACCAAAGAACCTAAACGCTTTAGGGAACATACAGGACCCTTTGGATCTGGGAAGTATGCGGAAGAAAAAATGAATGACATGGCTAAGATAATCAAATATCTTTCAAACAAAATTTCTAGAATGGAACTAGACCAAGCCAAAATTGATCCACTTGTTAGGAAAGATTTCAGGAGAAATCCTAACCCCCAGACCCAATAGAGGAAAGTAAAAAACGAAGATCAAAAAATCCAAACCCCGTTTAAAACAAACAATTTTATGCAAATGGATGATATGGAAAACTATGAGTGGGTAGAAAAGGATATAAACAACCTTAGTGATGAAGACAATAAACCTCATCTAACTATATAGGATTACAAAATATCTCTAGACCAAGAGTCCCTATTTAGTAATGAGTAAAGTATAAATAATCTAGGAGAGTCTTCATATCAAGGAATCACCGACTCCATAATGGTCAAGCTTCAACATAGGTATAATTTAAAGCCCAGAGAAACAAATACTACAAGTGTTACATAAAAAAATATTCTATTAAGAAACAAAGCGAATGAGGAAGTTTTTACTAAACCACTAGTTGAAAAACAATCAGCCCAAACAAAAACAGTTGAAACTGTTGGGTATGTGTTATATTCTTTGCATGTGTGTGTGTGTGGGTGCATAAGATACGACAACTGCGTCTGACGATCCCTACATCTAGTGGTTTGTAAAGTAATCCCGGATTAAGGGATTAGAGTTTTGGTATCTACGGAATACCTAAAAACATTGTATATATTGTATGGCAAATGGTGAAATTTGATATAATGAAAATAAGAAAGGTTTTCCCGGTTGAGGGTTTCCGGTAAAAATCTTTGTGTAATCTGTGTATGAGCCATTGATTAATTTATGTATTTATTAAGAATCTATATGCATTGCTTTACTTCGCAGGTTTAAAACTTACAGAAGCTCGAGCTACACAACCCAAGAAAACAGAGAATATAGAAGCACAAAATTCAACTAGGGAAAGAGAAAAAATAGTTGGAGGTTTTAGTTTAGAAAATGAAATAAATAAAATTAAAATCCCCATGCCCTTGGTTGAGATTGCCAAGAATCTGATTTATAAAAAACAAATTGCTAAGATGATAATTTTTTCTGATGCAGAATGCCATGCAGACGCGATAAATTTACAAGACGAAAAGCCTACAATTATGTTTGGCCCGCACATTGAAAATGCTAAGGATTAGGTATCTACTTTTTATATTACTTTAACTATGCATGATCACTTACTTCATAATTGCATGTTATATTCTGGGGCTTCTCACAACTTAATTCCTAAAGTTATCATGGAAAAGTTGGGCCTTGAAATCACTAGACCTTATCAAGACTTATATTCTTTTGATTCTAGAAAGGTTAAGTGTCTAGGAATGATCAAGGATCTAGTAGTAAATCTTGAACAAATTCCTGTAAAGAGTATCCTTATGGATGTAGTTGTTGCTAGTGTCCCTGGTAAGTATGGCATTCTTCTATGCAGGTATTGGGGTGCAAAACTAGGAGGATCACTTCAAATGGATATGGTGTATGCCACGATCCTGATTTTTGGTGGGCAATTTACTCGACTGTATAGAGAGACTAGACTGGCATATACTATAAATGACCCCAAAAACCCAAATAATTATCCAGTCTATGTTGTAGATTAGGATCTAGGAAATTGTATTTTATCAATAGACAATGATTTTGATGAATGTATTGAAGAAGAAAATAAAAAAATGGAAAAACCAAAGAAAAATGGAAATAATAGGGAGGGAGTATGGAAAATGTTTTATGATGGAGATTTGTCCTGCGAAGGGGAAGGAGATTGCGTGTTGTTTGTTTCACTCGGAGATGAGTACATCATCCCCTTTTCATACAGATTGCAATGGGAAATTGATTATACTAATAATGTCTGTGAGTACGAGGCTCTAGTCTTAGGACTATAGGCCGCCAGGAAACTAAAAATTGAAAATCTAATAGTTTATGGTGATGCAGAAAATATTGTAAAACAAATAAAGAAGCAATATCAAGTTAAATATCCAAGTCTAAGGTCATATAGAAATTACACCTGGGATCTGATTGAGAATTTCTTCTCTTCATTTAACATTCATCACATTCCCAGAATGGAAAATCAACAAGAAGACTCCTTGGCCAAAGAAACTGCAATGTTTATGGTGCCTACTATACTAAAGATGAAGTATCATATAGAAATGAGACACAAACCTTCAATCCCAAATAATGTGCAACACTGGAAAGTCTTTGAAGATGACGAGCAGAATAAACAATTTCTAGAAATGGTTGATAAATTCTCTGAGACCCATATAGATCAAGAAAACCAAAACGATCCTATCTGGATCATGTAGGAAGGAGAAGAGCCTAAAAAGTTCCAAGATAATATAGTGAATCACCGAATGCTTATACTTAAGAACAATCAGATCCCTAGAGGTCTGATACCCTTAAAGATATTATTTGACAAAGATGACATACCTTTGAAATATACCCCGCGACCTCAGCCCAAGGAGGTTGAAGACTTTGACATAGGAACTAAATAAGAGCCTAATATAGTCAAGTTATCTAAATATCTTTCAGCTTAGGTGAAGAGTAAATATGTCGAATTTCTTAAGCAATATAAAGACGTCTTTGCATGGTCCTACAATGATTTAAAAACTTATGATACCTCTGTAATTGAAAATAATATTCCTTTGAAGCATGGTATCAAACCATTTAGACAAAAGATGAGACAAATCAATCCTATCCTCTTGCCAATAATATAAAGAGAGGTCAAAAAGATTCTCGACACAAATATTATTGTTCCACTTAGGTATTCTGAATGGGTAGCAAATTTGGTACCCGTCAGGAAGAAAAGTGGAGAAATAAAGATTTCCATGGATTTCAAGAATTTGAACCGATCATCTCTAAAGGATAACTACCCATTGCCAAAAATGGATCACGTCCTAGAAAAAGTAGTGGGAGATAACAAAATGTCAATAATCGATGGTTTCTCAGGTTATAACCAAATTGTTGTTCACGAAGATGATAAAGAAAAAACTACATTCACTACTTTGTGGGGAAATTTCATGTATGATAAAATGTCGTTTGGTTTAATGAATGCAGGAGCCACTTTCCAAAGAGTGATGGATATAGATTTCATCAGTGAGAAAGATAAGTTTTTTTTTATTTACTTAGATGATCTAACAGTCTTTTTGAATTCTAATGAAGAACATCTAGTTCATCTCAAACAAACCTTTGAGAAATGTCGAAAATTTGGTTTGTCTCTCAAAACTTAAAAATTCTCATTTTTCTATGCAAGAAGGTAAGCTCCTAGGTCATATATTTTTGAAATATGGAATCAAGGTTGACCCTAAGAGAATCGAGGCTATCGACATGATAAACATTCCTAGAAATAAAAAAATGAATCCACTCTTTCTTAGGATTTTTTTTTTTTTGAGAAGGTTTATCCCTTACTTTGTTGAAATTATCAAATTAATCACAGATATGCTGAATAAAGACAACGAAATCAAATGGACTATCGAAGTCAAAGCGTATTTCGAGTGAGTTAATAAATCCATAAGAGAATATCCAGTATTAGATAGTCTCGACTATACTAAAGAATTCTTGATCTTTTCTTTCGCATTGGAACATACTATCGCAACAATACTTCTCCAAAAGAATGAATAAGGTTTCGAGCAGTCGATAGCCTTTTTCAGTAAAAGTCTAAGAGATGCTGAATTAAGATACGATATACTGGAAAAAAAAATCCTACGCGATGGTGAAATCTCTCAAAGATTTTAGGACGTATGTACTGCATTCTAGAATAATCGCCTATGTGCCAACAAGCTTTGTCAAAGATATATTGGTACAACCGGACAATGATGGTAGGAGAGGTCGATGGTTAGCCAAAATTCAGGAGTTTGATCTAGAAGTAAAATTGACCAAACTGGTCAAAGGTCAGTGTCTGGCAAAATTATTAGAAGATTCGAATTTGAGAGCACTTGGGATAAAACATTTGGAATCACATGGATATGTTCCAGACATAGTAGAGCTTGATGATCAAACCATTACAGTCCATATCGAGAATAAATTTTCTTCCTCTGACTAGTATCATGATATCATTTCATATCTCCTCACCCTTCAATGCCCAAGTAATATGAATCCATCCAAAGAAAGAACAATGAAGCTACACGCAGTCAAATACTGCATTATCGAAAGTCAACTGTATTGGAAAGATCCCCTAGGTTTCTTTCTACATTGTTTAACATATCCTAAAATAGAGGATGTCATAAATGAATTTCACAAAGGAATGTGTGGAGTGTGGAGGACATCACACCTGGACGGATACGACCTACAAGATTCTAAGAGATGGATATTATTGGGAAAAGTTATTTACTGATGTGAATGCTAAAGTCAGAGCTTGAAACTCTTGCCAATTGTTCTCAGGTAAGAAAAATCTCCTTGCACTAGATTTAGTCCCAGTCAAAATAGAGGCTCCTTTCCAACAATGGGGTTTGGAATTCATTGAGAAATCCACCCACAGTCAAGCGGCCAACATAAATGGATTTTGACTGCTACAAATTATTTCACGAAATGGGTTTAGCCATTCCAACTTGGAATGCCAGTGATTCAATCATTATAAACTTTTTGTAGGAGAACATCCTATATAGATTTGGCTTCCCCCAGAAAATAGTTACGGATAATGCCCATGCATTAAAATCTATGGAAATGGTAAGATTTTGTCAAAAATACAACAATGTGCTAGGACATTATACAACCTATTATCCTCAAGTAAATGGGTTGGTCGAATAGTCCAACAAAAGTTTGATGAATATAATCAAGAAAGTATTAATGGAGAATAAGAAGGCTTGGCACGTTCACCTAAAGTACACCTTATGGGAAAAACGAACCGACATTAAGAAATCAATAGGTATGTCTCCTTTCCAAATGATTTATGGCACAAACGTTCTCCTCCCTATTAACCTAGCTCTTCCAGTAATGAAGTTGTGGAAAGACACAAATAAACATCTGAATGACGTAATGAGGAGGATAAACCAAATAATTGAAGTCCAACAAAACAGGGCCAAAGTCGATGTCAAAATTAAAAAATACCAAGATAATATGAAATCTCTTTTCGATAAAAAAACGAAAGACAGGGAATTCCTTCCTGGTGATCTAGTTTTAAAATGGGATGCTAGAAAAGAATATGCGGGAAAACATGGCAAGTTCGACCATCTCTGGTTCAGACCATTTAGGATTGCATCTACAGAGGGGAAGAATTCATTCCTACTAGAGAATCTCGATGGGAAAAAATTGATGCCCCTATCAACGGGTGATATCTAAAACATTTTATGCAATAAACATGTTTCACATTACCGTTGTATATACCGGTTTGTTTTTTGTTTAAATTCACAATTTTATTTTCCTTCGTAGGTCGTTTGAATTTTACTTTTAAATAAACCTGGTTTTATTTAAATACTCTGAAAAGAAAAAATAAAATATATGTACTACATATCGTTTCTATTTTTTGAGTCTCTGACTATTTATTTTTATTCTCTTGCAGGATACTTATTATTAGATGAGAAATAAAGAGGTAGCAAAACCTAATTCTTATTTTTCAAAAAAATTATTTCTCTCAAAACAGGTGATAAACTAACAATTGGTTTGATTGAAAACGTAAATAAAATTTGAGGTATGAAATTTTATACTTATTGTTTAAGATAGAAAATTTTGAAAGAAATCCTATCGGATATAAACAAGGTTCTACTCTTGTAAATATAATCACCTGATCAAAGATCAGAAAGATATAAATTTCTAGATTTCCAAATCAAATGAAAATAACACAAAAATAAAATAAAAAGAAACGAAAATAAAAATAAAAGAGAAGCTTGATAATTAAGAATTGGACTTATGTGGAAGTGAGATCCCTTTTCAAACCCTTTGAATCCTCATTTCGTTTTTTGTTTAGCATATCTGAAAACCTTCACTATATCCTGATTTTCACTACCTGACCTTAAATCTTCACAGAAAGATAGAATTTTTCTCTACCTATGAAAACTTAAAAAACATACCTTCAAAACAAGATTAGGCGAAGATCTTTTTGTTCCTATGATTTTAACTGAAAGAAAGTATGTCTAGGATAATCCTAATAACTTTATCTCTTCTAACAGATTTTAACCAATTAATTCCTCAAGGAAAATCCCTGGAAAATAAAAATTCCAATAAGATCTTCCCTATAGGAAAGCATGTATTGAAAGTCGGGAGAGAGGTAGCTCAGAGTACAAAAAAAAATGGTTGACATACCTTCATTGTTAAATATTAAGAAAAT
Organism: Picea engelmannii; assembly: GCA_009831015.1. NCBI lineage: Eukaryota > Viridiplantae > Streptophyta > Pinopsida > Pinales > Pinaceae > Picea > Picea engelmannii. Next base: position 630,907 of record ML789759.1, on the reverse strand, counting down.
ATCATCCCTGTATGATACATACAAGTTGATTTCCCCCACTTCAAAATTATAATAACATATAAGAAAGATGGTGAAAAGAAATTCATAAAATGATTGCCCCCATCTAGTCCAAGACAAATGGTGAAAGGAAATTTGTGAAATCGATTGCCCCCATTTTGTACAAAAGAGATGATGAAAGGAAATTCATAAAATGATTTCCCTCATCTCAAATAAAATGCAAAAATGTTATTTGAAGTGGTGAAAGTAAATTCAATGGCAGATGTAGATAATTTCACCGTGGTACTGAACAAGCTCACTGGAAGTGAAACAATATCTACGATATTTGTAAGGCTCTTATACATGTATAAACATACTCTCGAAGCTATTTCTCTTTCTGATAATATTTACATTCTAAATCGACATGGGATTCCCTAAAAAAATCATTAAAATTAATGTGCCTTGATGCGAACGAAGTCAACTAAAGTCTGATACTTCAATTAAAGTTGTTTTGATTATCTTAAACAAATCCAAACTCAATATCAGGAAAATGAAACTATTAATAGCCTAACCTAAGATCGGTAACTGATTGTGTTTTGAACGTTTTCTTAGACACGGTTGAAGTCTAATTCCTCTCTCTATGATTTTTCAAAAGGTGTTTCCTATAAATCCAATGATGACTCCATTTACCCAATAAAGCCACGTGGTCTATTGTTCTTCCATACCTCGTAGGGAGGCATGATCCCTATATGGACCCTATGTTGGAACATATATAAATCCTAAACCTTAAGCTTTACTTTCTCGAACTTCATCCTTTTTATAATGACTCAGAAGTTGGCTTTCAAATGTTTAAATCAAATTTATTTCTAGTCATAAAGCGTGCACGATGACCATCATCAATAAAGTTCCCCCATTGATCGAATGATCCCCTTTTTCCCCGAGTTTTAAAGTGGCCTAATTGTTAAAAATTCAAATCACTAAAGTTCTCTTCGGAGCTTCGTGCTTTAGATGTTTCTCTGGGTCTTAACGTCTAAAGTCCTAATACCCAAAAAGTGTCTGAAGGATCCTAGTCATATGTACACGTGTACCTTTTTTTATTCTTCCTTGGGTTGACACATGGCATCCATTTGTGACATTTTCCTCTGAATACCCATACAAATCTAAGTAACACATGCCACCCTCTAGTCTCGACACATCATTTAAAATGACGTCACCCTCGACACGTCACTATGGGTAACTACCATTTGGAAATATAATGACAAGATAAATTGCAAATCCACGAAGTGACAAAATCCTGAAATAATTAAGTCTTAATTAGTTAAGTTAATCTTAGTTAAAGGACAGTTAATAAATTCTCTCTTCAGAAGTTCGGATGTTTTTCATCCATCACATCTTGAAATCTCTGAAGTTCGAACTTCCAAAACACTTCAAACTTAAAAAGGGTTAATTAAAGCTAAAAACCAATTATCCGATAATTAATCATTTCACGGTTTTGGGTTTTGGGGATTCTATCTCGAGCTACTGTTAAAAATCCTGAATTTTGAATACCCGAAAATACTTAAAGTTAAACACGATTAATTAATGTTTTAAACAATATTATCTCACAATTAATCTTTCGCAAATTCACGATTTGAGAGTTTTCAAATCTGTTTCATCCAAAATTCCCGATTGTGAATTGTCGATATTAATGACATTAATCACAAATCAATGACAATGATTTCAATATAGATTTCAGATCACTGCCTAGATATTCTTATCAAGGTAAATAAATTTATCGTCAGTAAATGTATTCTCAAATCAATACGCTTGAGGTGAATAAGAATATTTGATTTTGAATTCCATGTTCATTCTCACAGAATAACAAGTTTTATCCAATGGACAAGCTCATGCATTCTCCTGTAACAGGTAACCCAGTTCTGATTTCATCAATATCATGGCACCATGAAAGATGGCTAAACCAGCTGGTGAAAGCGTAAATCTGAACACAAATGTTCTGTCAGACACCTCATCGAGAGCCATAGATATTGTAAAATATTGGACACAGGTGTTCGATATTCTAGAGCATGAGATCATAAATTTCCCAGAGGATTCAGGTGACGAAGTGAGTGAAACCCATGAAAATAAACTCAGGTATATAGCTCAGTCATAGATACACAAAATAGGCATGATAACGAGGCTCATGTCGTATAACGATATGATAGGTTGGGCCCTGGAAAATGTTGAAATTTCAATCAGGAGCATTTGCAATTCACAGAAGGTTATTGTTGGGTATTTTCGGCTCGAGCATATAAAAGTGATGTATAAAATATCCCTTATTTTTAAATATAGTTACAACATTGCATTCATAATGGAGTTTGACAAGAAGGAGTGCACGCAATATGAGAAAAAATACCCTGATTTAATCAAGAACTAGTGGGGGCACCCTGAGAAATTCAGAGTCGACACTCATGACATATATTCCACCACATCTTTAGAATCCCATATGATTTATGTGGTTATGATGTTATGTATATTTTTTGGGAAGAAGAGCTCCACTCACTTCCTATTGGCATGGGTACCAATTATGCATGAAGTGGCCGAGGGCTACTCTTTTGACTGGACCAAGATGTTATCAGACAACCTGGATAAAGAAATCACATAGTACCAACTGGAAAAGTCCAAAGGGAAACCTTCTCCTTTCTATATGTTAGCATACATAATGGATGCTATTTTATTTATGAATCCTTTCCCTCTGATGAACTGGAGTTGGACCCCAACCACTACTGAACCTATCCATTTCTATCATTCCAAGCTATGGGAAGAAAAATCCAGAGATTTCTTCTACGGAATATGTCATTATGTAGTGGTTCCTATTAATATCTCCTTATACGGTTTCCCACCTCCCAGAATTTCAGACCGAATCATGACAAACCTGGGCAAAATAGCACACTAGTACATTGAAGAAAACTTTTCATACATCAGGGTTTTTGGGTGTTCTGTTCCCCCCCATTCTCTCCCAAAGTTTTTACCATATTGGTTGGTATGCCGAGAAGTGTCTTATCAGACCGTGACAGGGGGCATCAACAAAGAATTAAAGGAGGCCCAGAAAAAAGTATGGATAACCTTCCCTCTTTAAGTTGGTATGTTCTCATTGTTAGATTTCCGCCATTCTAAAGTAGAGGCTGTGACTCTTGAAGATGTCAAGTTAGTTGACATTGAGTTCAAAAGTCATGATCCACAGAAGATCGTGGAAAACCATTTAGCTCAGTACAACCTAAATAAGTACATACATGAGAATTCCCCATAGGATGAAGTATTCAGGGGATCCAGTACATATGAGGAAGTATTAAACATAGTCCAAACTCCATCTCCAGATCAATGAGCCAGCTTCTACAGTTTTCAAAAATACAGAAGAAATAGCTTGCCAAAGGTACTACAAGGAGAACCAATAAAATCTTCGTCTACATAGAAAGCTACACCCCCAGGATTTGAGGAAGGAAGTTTCGACAAACAGGGTAATGAAGAAAACTTGAATAACGTCCAAGTATTAATGAAGGAGTTGGATAATTAATTATCAAACCCATGGGGTGCTCAAGATAAAGCTCATATTGAAGCTTTTCTGAAAAAGGGCAAGATATGTCGCTCTCTACAACAAACAAACTCATTACCGATACGATGGAGCAACAACCGTCCACAGAGATAGGTAATCCCATTATTTCATTAACACCTTTGCAGTCAAGTTGAGGAAATCCTAGTTCTGAATTCATCTTTATAGATGATCTTACCCTGATTTCATCCAAAGACATTCCTCCTTCGGACTTGTTTTTCAGCAAGAAGAGGAGGGCCATTGTTAAATGAGAAAATCATTAGAAGGATGGTGCAATAGTTAAAAGGAAAAGAATGATGTATGATGGACATGGCCTAGATAATTCAGAATTAGCTAAGGAAATGGTAGGTTCATTAGGTGTTTTGTCTCACACAGGGGCAGACCTAGGGTTCAACGCTTCAAAAACACACCAAAAAAACCCTAACTATCGACCCTTTTTGCAACACCTGTGAAGCAGATGAAGTCTCACCCGAGGTAGAGGCATGGGTGGTTGTAGGACTCAGATGTCTGCAACCTAGCTAGGACACAGATCTGTGATTACAACACCTTAACAAAACACTTAGCTTTTATCGTTCATTAGTATTTAGCCTTCATTTGCAGCGCAGATAAACCCTAATTACAAAGAAACACACTATTCAACAAGATCCACCACATTCAAGCACTAAGCACATAAACATAGATCAAATCTAGAATCTTATTCACATCATTAGGCACTAAAATATCATATTAATATAATCATACATCATTACACTAAGCATTCAATTATATGAAAATAAACAACCATAATGAACAAAGCAACCACAACACAAGATATACGTGGTTCACCCCTAGCCTGGGCTACGTCCACAAACTCTTATTCTCTTTATTATCTTCTGTCAATCATATACATGCATAGAGCCTCAAGATCTTACTCTGCATAGGACAAGAGATATGCGCACACTCTGCCAGATCCTCCTTCCCCGAGTTAGATTACAACACGAAGCCTTCTTACACAGTCTACACACAAACTTCTTACAATCACTTGCACTTATCTCTGCAAGTCTTAATTCACAGTATGCACAAAGCCTCTAGATCCACACTAATCCAATCTATCTAGATCTACTATTACTTACATCACCTAGATATCTATTTATACATTACAAAAGGTCCTAAACATGGGTAAACCCATGGGTTGACATCCCCATACCCGTTACATAATCCCAAAACCCAAAAGTGCCCTAAAAAGGGGTCGAGATCCCAAAATAGGTCAAAACTAACCAAGGATCTCCAAAACTTGGTCAAGGGCCAATAGGTCCCCAAAACTCACCTATGACTCATCCCAAGTCACTTTGATCTAGGTATATCTTCCAAAAAATCCTCGAGACTGGATTGAGATGCTTCTACCTATTACTGCGCCAAGCCCTCCTACTCGGTGAATTCCTGAATAAATGCCTCATTCACAGGTCCTTCTAAGCATTGTTCAACTGCAATGACTACTTGTTCCAACTCTTATCCTTGACCTTCAATCTCCTAAAATAGTTGGAAAGCTTTGTCCTAGGCTGGTTGGAACCTCTGAGTCACTTCCATGACTTTTCTCTCTATGGCATGGACTTACTGTTGAGCAATGCATTGTTCCTGGGATATTTTCATTCTCTCAACTACTGATAGGATTTTCAACTGTGCCTGAACTGTTGCTTCTTGTTGCTTTGCCTCCTGGAGCTGTGACTCTAGTGTCTTCACTTCGAATTCCTTGGTAATTCTCTCATAAGTATGTGCACCTCAATCACTTATATATTTACATTTCATGGTGAAAGATTTGATTCTCTCAACTGTGCTCCAAGCAGTTGCTTCTCTTTGATCTCACACGTCCTGCAGAGTGCTTGGCATTGTTTGTAGCTCTAGGTCTTCTATTCTCTGTTGAAGATACTAGATGGATTCAACAAGCTGCACTACTTGATTCTCAAATGGGTCTTCCTCCTTTTTCTCTAAGCCCATCATAGAGCGAAGTGCTCTGCTGACTGCTTCTTTTACTCCAACTTGCTCCATGAGTGGTTGTTCTTTCTGCACTTTCTCCTATTTGAAGTTTGTTTGGAGGTCATCCTTATCCTATTGCGCAACTCATTGTTTCTCTCTTACTTCCTCTTGTGCTTGCTTCAATTCCATCGTGGCCTGTTCTTTTTATTCTTGTGCATGACGAAGGTGAGCTTCTGTTGCATCAACTATCCTGTGGAGTTGGGTAGGCTCATCTGCCAACTTTGTTTTTTCTGATAGCAAGGGCGCGGTAGATAATGTGCGGCTGGAGTGAAGGGCTTACTATACCCCTCTTAGCTCTACTTCAAGCCTTTCATTCATGGTTTCATCTTTTTCTTCATTTCTTTGCAAAATATCTTCCGAGGTGTCTGATACAGCTACGATGATGAAGTAGAAGTCATCGAGCGTGAAAATTGTCTGCATCTTGGTCTTACTAGCTTTGGACTTCTTCTATGATGTAGGTTTCATGGGGGGAACATTTATTTTGTTAGATGACTCTGCATCATCAGGGGGATTCTATGGCGGTGTCACTTTGCCTTGCTTCTGTTGATCTTATTTTCCATTGTTCTCTTCTTTATCTACTTCATCATCACCTCCTCCTCCAGGTGATTGTGAAGCAGTTTCTTCTGATGCACTGCTCAGCTGCTGGACCTCTTCTGTATTCTTCCTTCTACTAGTTCTAGGTGTATCATGCTCTTCACGAGTGACCACCGGGCTTTCAATTTTTTCAGGATCGGACAATTTTTCGGGGTCAACAGGGATAAGGAGCTCTACAGGCCATTCGTTAGTTATTTATTCTAGGTCCTCCTCTGTGAGTTTGTAATAACTTTGTAGTACTTCTTTGTGTTTGTCTCCACATGTAGTGATATAGATAAAATGTCTGTATGTGTGGAACTTCACAAATGGTCTGAACCTGTGTAGGGTGTTCGGTGTCATACAAGGGAAAACCTCAATAGACCTCTTTAACTGCAGGTAGTAGGTGTGGAACATTGCGTTTGACTACCATTGTGTTCCCATGTCGCTTGAATACTAGAGCGATGTGAACTTTGTAGATAAGGGTTCAGGGAAGCTCTCACCTTCCGGCATCTCCCAAGATATGAATGCGATGAGGATCAACATCCAACTAAAATGAAACTCAGAGCCCCAATCCTGAGCTTCACAGTAGTGTTGGTATAACTGGTTCACTAAGTACTTTGCCTAGTTCATCTGTATCCCTTCCACTCATTTTCCTACGAGGTCAACAACAAACCCTGTGACCTGCATGGGTCTGTTCTTTCTTACTAGCTTACTAGAAATCAACTGGAAAGCAAGGTGCATTGCACCATTCTGTATGGAGTCTACCTCGTAGCCTCACTTCCCCTTCTCCACATCGTCGTAGGTATATTTAATATTCTTCACCATGGTGCAGTTTGTAGCCTTTCCTGGGTAAAAGTCTTGCAGGTCTGGTCCCTACATACTCAATATGGTGATCCAATGGATTAGTGCCAGGTTGACGGTGACGCATCTATCTAGCCACAGATAACCACCATGGAATCTTGACAACAGGATATTAATGCATGTGTTAACCTCCTAGTGCCTTCCGAAATGGGGTATCTTCATTACGTTCAGGATAGTGGGATGCACAAGGTACATAGTCCATGGTTGGGGGATTATCCTTGACTTCTTCCCCTTCGTCCTAGTCAAATACCTGTGAGGGGAGAGCATGTTGAAGTTCTTGCAATCCCCTAGGTTGAAGTTGCTGATCTTTAGTGTCATGATATTATCTGGCTAAGGCTTGCCTGTGCGTATCCCCTTCGGGAGGTACTCAATAACCAAGGTGTATTCGAAGTCCCTAGGGACACTATCACGATTCACCGCACCGACCAAAGGTGGGATGTAGTTGGCAAGGATGGATGGGATTAACTTCTCATTTGCCAAGTCATTTTTATGCTTGGTTCTTTTATCATCTGCAGCTCGGGATGGTCTGGATCCATGAGCAGTCATCGAGGAGGATTTCACTCCTCACGTCGATGAATCTTAGATTCTAACAGACATCACCTTCTCAACCATAAGATCGATTATAACTTCTTCGACATAATTTTCTACAACACTGAGTTCATCTGAAATGCATGCTTGAGATCCGATAAATCAGGTCGATGAATGAATTCTCAATGCAATGGAACAAGTGGCGAAATCTCAGTAAACACAACGCGGTAATAATGAGTTCTCTTGTTGGATCAGATACAATTTGTGAAAGTGTTCTTGGTGCAACATTCGATGGAACAAGTAGATAATGATGTAACAGATCCCTCCAATGGACAATAGGCCTTCATCAATGTAGTTGTATCCATTACAGTGCGGTCCCAATGGTCTGATGGTGAGATTTCTGATCGTAATCATTGTTCTAACCATTCGGGAACGTCAATATAATGGTTATAATGTCTCCAACAGTCATATCTCTCCACCGTGGAGAAGTGCCAATCTGATCTGCTTTGATATTCCGACGAAGTTCAAATTCTGGAGACCTTCCTTCTGTGAAGTCTTCTCTGGAACTTCCTGTAGTTTCTCCAACTTTTCTTTCTTCTTCTTGAGATTTATATCCTTCTTCCCTGTGATTTGTGTCTCAGTATTCCTATTTCCATTCATATTCTTATCTCCTCTTGGCATAGTAACTTTGCATTGTTGATGGTCTTTACTAGGGTTCAAGGGAAATACTTCTTCTCTTTCTAGGGTAGGTTCTCTATTCTCTTGTATAGACAAGTGTTTCAAGTCTTCTTGTGTCCTTTCAACTTCGACATCCAGGTTTCTGGTTCTGAACCACTCCAACCTATTCTCTTGTTCTTCTATCAAGTGCACTATTCTCCTAGTCATGAAATCTTTTAATTCTTTCTTTTTCTATTCTAGAGCTTCCTCTTCTTTTCTTTGAATCTGATCTTTCTCAATCCAGGTTTTTCCTAGCAACATAGCGAATGGGGCGTTGTTCTCTATAAATTTAACAACCTTAAATTATTCCTCTATCGAAGTTCCATGAGCACTCATAGAGGTTTGGGTAAGTCTTCAACATAGGTTTATCAATTTTCCTTTCAATAATCCTATTCCTCCCAATGAAGGAATCATAGCAGGCTTTCCTAAAATTTCTCAAGTTCCTTCTATCATGATATTCACCTATTTTTCCTCATCCAGAACACAGTCTATGTCGAAGTCTCCTATTCTTGTTTCTATGCACTCATTTTCTTTGAAGATCTCTGATAAGTTGATATATCTGTTATCATTCAGGTTTTCTTTCATTTGTAGTAATATAGTCTCTGATTCTTTTTTTGGGTTCTTCTACAGTCTCAGTTTTTTGGCCTTCCTCGAGGTTTTCTTGTCTCATATTCATTCTTTCAACCTTAGAAATCATTCTAGGGAAATCCAAAACTTCATGGTCCATAGATTTACAACAAAGACAACTAGCTCTTCTATCAGGAAAATCCTTAGCAAGATGGCCCGGTCTTCTGCAACTGTAAAAAAGGGTTAATCCTCTCTTTCTCTTAAATGATCCCCAACCTTTCTTGTACTGCGCACTAGGATCATAGTAGCTAACCTGCAAAAAATTCTTCCTAGGATCCTGCATCCATTTGTTAGTTCAAACATTCTTTCTATGCATAGGAATAACATATGTTTCATTATTTCTATCAGATCTACTCATATCAAACCTTCTTTCATCTAGCTGTGCCCTAATTTTTAGATTAGGAAAATTTTTATCAAGCAAACCTAGATCCATACTTTTGAAACAAAAATTTCCACTTATCTTACCTTTAACAAAACACAAAGCTTTCAAATCTTATCTCTTTAATAAAAAAAATTCACTTTACCTTTATCAGAGCATAAAGCTTTCATATATTACCTCTTTTATTCAGATCATACTTCTCTTCTTAGCACATAGCTTTCATAAGTCATATGGAATACTGTGCACTAAAGAAACATATCTACTCAGATAGCATTCTTTCTTTTCCTCAGTTCCCAACAATCACAGTTTCAATTCCCAGGCAATGGAACCATTTGTTAGCACACACAGGGGAAGACCTAGGGTTCAATGTTTCAACAACACACCAAAAAAATCCTAACTACCAGCCCTTTCAGCAACACCTGCTAAGCAGATGAAGTCTCACCTGAGGTAGAGGCAGGGGTGGTTGCAGGACTCAGATGTATGCAACCTAGATGGGACACAGATCTATGATTACAACACCTTAACAAAGAACTTAACCGTTATCATTCATTAGTATTTATCCTTCGTTTGCAGCGTAGATAAACCCTAATTACAGAGCAACGCAGTATTCGACAAGATCCACCACATTCAAGCACTAAGCACATCAACATAGATCAAATATAGCATCTTATTCACATGATTAGGCACTAAGATATCATATTCATCTACGCATACCTCATTACACTAAGAATTTAATTATATGAACAATGAACAACCATAATGCAAAAAGAAACCACAACACAGGACATATGTGGTTCACCCCCAGCCTTGGGCTACATCCACCAACTCTTCTTCTCTTTATTGTCTTATGTTAATCATCTACATGCACAGAGCCTCAAGATCCTACTCCGCATAGGACATGAGATCTGTGTGCACTCCATCAGATCCTCATTTCCTGAGTTATATTATAGCATGAAACCTTCTTACAAAGTCTGCACAAAATCTTCTTACAATCACTTACACTTAGCTCTGTAAGTCTTAACGCACAGTATGCACAAAGCCTCTATATCCTCACTAAGCCAATCTATCTATGTCTACTAGTACTTAAATCACCTAGATGTCTATTTATACATTACAAAAGGACCTAAGCATGGGTAAACCCATGGGCCGACATCCCCATACCCATTACATAAGCCCAAAACCTAAAAGTTCCCTAAAAAGTGGTTGAGATCCCGCGATCAAAATTCACAGGAAAATAGAGGATTGGTCACTCGACAGGAAGAATTAATCAAGCAATTACAAGCCAAGATAGACTTGACTGAAGGTACAACAGTAGAGATGGCATCTTTCAATGCTCAAGCACTGGAAGTACATAAAAATATAGAATCAACCCAACAATATCTCTTTACAAAAGTGGAAGCCATTCAAAACTGTTACCAGGTAGTAGACCTTTCCCTAAAGAACATTTACATTAAAGAAAGATAATCCCATTCAACTCAGGATAAGTTTCAGGGAGCTATATTACTAGTACCAAAAGATGATGTATCAGAGGTTCCTCGACTGTGTCTTTTTGAGAAAACCAAAGGTGACATAAGTTTGAAGGCCTGGGAAACCAATATGGCCGAAAGAAAAAGATCAGCCAGAGAGGTGAACGAAGCTTTCCTAGAAGCATTATCTTCACTAGACAAAGGGCTGCTTGATGTTGAAGGAAATACTATCTCTGAATCCCTAGGACAAATTGACATAGCTAAAAACCAATATAATTCTATGAAAAGCAAGGAAGAAGCCCTCACGATCATCTAGCAAATGAACCAAATTTATCTTATCCAAATAAACAAATGGATAGTAAATCCAAGCCTGTAGTTACATGTCAGATCTCTAGGAGCAAAAGGGATACAGGAAAATTTTCCTCGGGTGGAAAGGAAGCTATACATTTTTGAAGCAAATGAAGCAACCAAACCTTCTGGGTTGGTGGTACAGTTAGTGAGTATATGCATCCAATGTGTCGAATATGAAAAAACAAGAACATCTAGAAACAAGTAAATAAAACATGCACATACTACTCATACAGGTAAAAATCAGATGCCAGTTGTCTCTAAGTTAAAAGAGGAGGAGAAGAAATGTCTCTTCCAGTAGACAAAGAGACAGAGGAGAATGCTAATGGAAATTTTCATCTTTTACATGTTGTAATATTTACTATTTTTTAAATTATGAGAAGTCCAACCATTTGGGTTTGTGATAATTTTGTATAAATACATAGATTGAAGATCTATTGAGGGATTCTTCTTGTCGATTGTAATAGAGAAAACTGTCCTTATAGAGTATTAATACAAGTGCAGATAGAGATTCCACGTTTTGTTCAATCTGGGTTATGTGTTTCTTTGTTTTCCATTTCTTAGCATTTCTTTATGTATTCCTTGATAAATGTTTGATTTCAATTTAGTACAACAACTACTGCAATATTATTGTATCAGTAATTTATTAAGTAGGCAACTTTTCCTTTGTATTTAATGTGATTAAATCAAGACCTACTTGTTGTGTATATTCCTGCATTTTATACTTTATTCAAGGTTATACTATCTCTTTTCTTTTTCTGCATCAAGGTGAGACTCTTCAGTAATTGATGCCCTGCTTTGTTTTCCAGTTTTGTATCTTTCTTTCACACCATTCGATATTACAATTTTGACTCAGACACGAAATACGACCTCTGTGATGTCAATCTATTAATTTCATTTAAGGAAGTTTTCTCATATAACTAAGGTAGAAAAAGCACTTTAAGAACACACTCTTTTAAAAACTTTCCTGATTCCTGACATTATTCTTTGATCCTTAAGTTTAATCTCAGGAACAACAACTCAAACGCTTCCAATCAAGATAATGTTGCTCAATCCCCTAATGAAGACACTAAATAACAAATGATTATTGATGTCTTTGATTGCATGCATGAGGACATAGTACACAAATATGTTAATAAGAGTAAAGGGGGAAAAGGAAAGCACAGTGGAGCATGATCACCCAATTTGTTGTCTCCCCATTGTGGTGCATGTTAAGTTTTAATAATATTTTAAGGTTTTGTGTCCCATTGTTGAGGCTCACTTTGTTTCCTTATTGGCCTAGACTCCATTTCTATTTGTGGTTGATGCACACATTGCCCAACCTTTTTGTATAATTCTTTGTTTATTTTTTCTATAATAGTGAAAGGAAGCTTTATGTCAAAAAAATTATGAAACTTAGGAATCAATCTGCACATTAAATATATAAATAGAGATATCATTCATAGATTTGAACACATACAAGGACGTGCACTTCTTTATATAACAACACATTGAATTGTAATAGGAGATATTAAAATGTACAACATACATAAAGTATCTAGAAGAAGTGGATCCATTATATGAATTAAGTGAAAAACATAGATAAATCTACCTAAGGAAAGTGAAACGCTTTTGAGTTCTATCTCTTCATTTTCCAATCTATTACATCATTTTACAATGAAGGGATAGGGAAACATAGGAATCATTGGAAGATGATCCATTTCGACATCATTGCACAATATAATTGTTGAATTGTCGATCCAACTATTCACATCCAAAATATTAAACTAAGGCATATTTTTTTGTGTTCATGCAGCGATAACATTACATGATCGATTTGTAAGAATGAATTGATTACTTGCATGATCTTATCACAACATACACACACACACAAAAAATGACACTTGAGTTTGAATTTAGGCACAATAATGCCACAATACTACCCCTATAGTCTTCCATTCATTTATCCATTTCTATTTTCACTATTGATTTGTGTACAAAATTTTGTCACATACACCTGCATCTTTGAGGAGTTAACAATTTTTTCATTCAATGCATACATAAATGATCTAGCCTTATATTCTATGCAATGTTAAATTGTGGTCTCATAAACTTGTTGATTAAATAGATCTTCAATGATTATACCTCCCCATGCAATAATTTTTATTCCCCCCAAAAGGTGCTACTGCAAAGAATCATTTATTGATCTCATCTATGATGTACCATTTTTTAGCCTATGCAATTAAGCTTGATCTAATAAAGGAAAATTGTCTCTAGTGTAGTGACAAAATATACAATAAACAAAATTGTCGTATTCCATATGTATGCCAACATCAATAACAAACTCTTTAGGGAGTGTAATGATTACATCTTATTATTTATCCAACATGGATATATTGTAGAGATTTAGGCAATGTACATCGACTACTAGGTTAATTTTGTTCTACTACACAAATTTCATTTGAAATGAGTTCTAACTAATTTTCTTAAGTATAATTTATGGATCATATTTGAGCAATTTCAACTTGTGGTTCTTCTCCTTGAAATACTCTTTCTAAAAATAAACCCAAAGTATGTTTCATGTGTGGAATCTATGTTTATCATGTTTTACCTTATCCTTTTGGTGAATCCTATAAAAAGTGTCTTTCACTTTCTCATTCAACTTCTAGATGTCATCAATGAAATTGTTTATTTTCCCATGAACAACAACAACTACATCATCATTGCCTCATGAATTACATTGTGTGATTGTAATTGCGTTGCATATAAGGTTAATTCAAATCTCATTTATTTGAATTATTATGGTTTGAATATGAACAATATTTAAAAAATGGTTTGGATCACTTATTTTATCTACTCATATTGTTAGCTTTTGGAATTACCCCAAAAGTGTTTTCACCTTAATAGGAAAGCATTGTCTCCTAGACTGTTAAGTGATGCTTCATGGAAATATGAATGACTCATTTTGGGTGGATGATTGACTTTTGTTAGAGTGATAAAATAGATCCCTTACCTCGGAGGTTGTTACCCTAATTGGAATCATGACCAACCCATTGGGTGCACACAATGGAAAATCTGATGCTTGATCATGGGAGGTACCTACCTAATGGGAATTCTAGGAACTTAACACTAGGAGATTATAATTGTTTGATATACACCTTCGAGGTTGGAAACTTGACTTAAGGATGTTTTAGTTGAAAATCATACTTCATGGAGGTTGGTGATGCTCCGAAACACGTATGTTGAGGAGCATTTGAGCTTAGTGACCAAAATGGAACACATGAGAGTATAACTAAACAGGTGAGGGATATATGGCACACAATTATAAGAGGATCACCTTGCACGAGGGCACTTGGATAGTGAACCAACATGGAAGAGGGAGTGTTTGGCTAATATCTTGTTGGAGAGTGCACCATCTTGGAGGTGGGGTGTTGAGCCCATGGAGTATCATACTTGGAGGGTGTTTCACTTTAGGGATTGATTAAAACCTATTTTTTCACATGTACATCATACTATAGAGTGCTCCATGAGGATTTTCCTTGTTGGTTTCTTTTATGGAATTGTTTCCTTGTTTTATGTTAACCTCCCTCACCTATGTTATATATAAGGGAGGAGAGAAGTTTGTATTCATTGTCATAATTGTACTCTATTCTTCTTATTGTATTGGAGAATTATTGTAGGGAACAAAACACTAGTATTCATGGTGAAACCCTAGGAACATGACATAAGGGTTCATGAGGAAACCCTAGAATAAGAAAAGGAGATAGAGACAACTTTGATGTTCCTAGAGAGAATTCTCTTGTGTGATGCTAGTGTTTTCTCTTAGGATGCTAGGGTTTTCTATTGAGATGATAAGGTTTGTTCAATGTATGTAAACCCTAGAGAAGACATTGGGAATGATGAAAATTATTATGGCTCTTGTTGTAGCACTAAGATTTATAACCTAGTAGAAGACACAGAGAGTGGAGCTAACACCTTGCATGATTTCAGAGCCATGTTCTTGTGGGTATTGGTGATTGTGTTTATGAAATAATTGAAGCCCTAGAGTTTAAGGTTTCAAACCCTAGAATGGACATGTAGATTTGGAGGATATTATTAGAGTTATCTTGCCATATACTTGTGTTATGAAACATGGAAATGTTTTTAAACCTTAAGGAACACAAAAATGCTATTGTGGAGAGCTTGTGTGATGCAAGGTTGTTGTATATTCCAACGAGGATTTTTTGATGTTGATGCTAGCGTGTAGAGGATATTTGGTGGAGTGACCAACTTAGGTTGGGAGTGATTCCTATCTCGGAGGAGTTGGTGGCATGAATTTTATTATGGTTTCCCTAGCCAAGGTTTGATGATCTGTAAACTGTCGTGGATATTCCACTGGAAGAGTTCGTCACAATAGATCTAATAAAATACTGAAATATTTACTATTAAGGTTAATTTCCTTTAGATCTCCATAATATCTAGTTACTGATAAAATAGATAAAACACAGAAAAATGAGAGAAAAGTAAAACACATTCACAAAATCCACAAATAGACACAATATATGACTTGGGAAACCTAATACAGGAGGAAACCCATCTAGAAGGTGAGGTTTCTCTACTCTCTTTTCTCTGGTAAATAAATGATATAAGTACAAAGAAAGAGGTACTCCCTATGGAGTTTCCTTTGGCATGTGGCCTTTATGGCTGCTAAAAAATATCTCCTCCTCTGTTATGCTAAAAAAATACCACTCTTATATGTTTTTCTCATCTATGGAACAAGATACCATGCAAAATAATGGAACCCCTTCTCCTCTTAGTGGATCGATATTTAACATAGCCCGATAGCCATCTAGGGATAGGTTTCTGACTTACTCAAAATTCAATTGTGATACATTTTTGACCTTCTAGAATGTTATTAGAGAATCCACTATGTGGCTAGCCCACATGTATAATTAATGGAGGTTGGTGTAGCATCCATTCCCACCATGGTGATCAATATGGTAGGTAAACTTGCGGGAGACATAACTTTCTCATACGAACTCTGATTGACGAACAATATACGTCGTTGGAAAAGTATCAATGTGTAGAATTTAGAATATTCCTACATAGTAATGTGTGGACCCAAAAAAAATGTCACCTGATTCCTCAAAATGGATCCAAAATATTTATGACTAGTTTTTGGACCCAAATTTCCAAACTTGGACCAACCGTCGAAATGGCCCTGCAAGATGATTCCTCCAATTTTCCACCCAAAACATAGTGAGATAGATGAAAAAAAATATAATGATCCAATCCAGATCATACCTCCCCATTTAGAGAGGATTTTGGTCCCCAAAATATTTACTGAGTGAGGTGAGGAAAATGTTCCTCTACCTTCTCCCTAGAGTACCATTTTGTTTTTCCTGAACGTTGTCCTTTCAACCCAATCTGCCAATGGTCATGTTGCCCCTATCTTGTAGTTCTAGACCACTTCTGAAAAAATGTGTCTTTTTACAACTCTACCTGAGCATATAGTGTTAAATCCTCTATGGAATGTAGGACATGCTCCTTCTCTTGATCCAACATTAAGGGCTGAAAGAGTTTAAGATTCTCCACATTCACTACTGAGTAAATGCACATGTATGGGGGTAGACTGAGCCTCTAGGAATTATCTCTCACCTTTTCTAATAACTCAAAAGGACCATACCAAAAATCATTAATCTTCTTACCATGACCTTGTTTTCTTTCCTTATTCAACTATAAGCATACTTTGTCTCCTAGTTTAAATGTTTCTTTGTTATGTGTTTTTTATGTCTAGCCTTATACTTTTCATGTGACTTCTTCAGTGTCTCCTATACTAGAAAATGGATCTTCCTAATATTCTAAACACATTTTTATGCCTTAAGTGCATCTCGTGTGAGGTCCTCCCTCACTCCTTCTTGTTTTCCATTGACAACATCTAATGGTGAAGGTGGAAAATATCCAAAGCAAGTTTCAAAAGGTGACTCACCAATAGAATTGTGGATTTATCTATTATAAGAGTTTTGTATATAGATTAAATTTTCGTCCTAGGTCTTCAGATGCTTCTAATTGTAGCCCCTCAAAAGCTACACCAAAGTCATGTGGACTACTTCTATTTTCCCATATATCTATGGATGGAATGTTGTAGGCCTCTTCAGCTTAGTGTCCAGCTTCTCCCACAATGTATTCCAAAATGCACTATGAAATTTGGTATCCCTATCTGAGACGATGCTCCTTGGTATCCCAAAGTGCACCTAGAAGTATTCAAAGAACTTTTTTACTACTTCTTGTCTAGTGATGGTATTTTACTGTTCGAAAACACATGTATTCCAACAAAGGACGAACACCTTCAGTAACCACTCACATAACCATATCAAAGATCAACACATTGATGTTTTCATGTGGTAAAACCACTATGGGGAAACATCCACGACCCCAACCAACGTGACCACTTGGAGAAGTTTATTAATGCAAAGAAAAATATTACAGAGAGATTTTACAAAAGAGTTTCTCACAATCAATCATCGGCAAATGACCTTCCATGATGTTTAAATAAAGATCATGGACCAATCGGGTGTTAATCCATGGCTCAATGGCCATTAAGATCGAGGAGAGTATGAACTTTCAGATCACTCTATGTCGGGAACATATCGTGACCATCGGATTTCCTAAATACAAACATACTAATGCATACTAAAGAAACACACTAAGAAACACACTTTTACCTAATGACATATTAGACCAAGTAGATCTTAACTAACTCCTAAGTGTCTAAATATCCTAACAACCCCTCTTAAGAACAACTTGGGATAGGATTGAAGGATTTACAATAGTGACATAGTAAGAGAAGGAAGGAGGAATTAGATCCTATCCCCCCTTAATGACAACTTCCTAAACTCCTAACATACATCAAATTTTGGAAAACTTCTCTTCTGTAAGAGACTTTGTGAAAATGTTTGCAACTTGATCTTTTGTAGGGAAAAAGAGCACTTCAATAACTTGATCATGAATTAGCTTTCTGATGAAGTGCATGTGTAGCTCGATGTGTTTTCTACGTTGATGTTGAACTAGGTCTTTGGTGTGCTTGATGGCACTCTGATTGTCACACCAAAGGCTGGTCGCATGTTGGTGCTGGAATCCAAACTCTGAAAGGATCTGTCGAAGCCAGAAGGATTCCTTACTTGCATTTACCACTGATCGATACTCTGCTTCTGCTACAGAAAGTGAAATAGCATGTTGTTTCTTACAAGCCCAAGTGACAGGTCCTAAACCAAGGCTGAAAACATAACCTACAATAGACTTCCGATCATCAGGGTCACCGGCCCAATCTGAATCAGTGAAACTAACCAATAAAAGAGTCCCCCCTGAACCGTAATGTATACTGAATTGAAATGTACCACAAACATAGTGAAGTATCCTTTTAGTTGCTTTACAATGGCTTTCATGGGGTGTTTTCATATACTGGGAAACAAGACCAACAACAAAGGAAAGATCAGGATGGGTATGAGTCAAGTATAAGAGGCTACCAACTAACTGATGATACAGGGTGGCATCAACTTCAGGAGAAGTACAGGTGGAAGTAATCTTGACTCCATACTGGAAGGGAGAAGGGGTTGGTTTACAATTATTCATGTGAAATAAATGAATAAGGTCACAACCATAGTTAGACTGGGAAAGAAAAATTCCTTCATTGGTTTGCAAAACTTGGATGCCAAGGAAATAGTGCAAAAATCCTAAGTCAGTCATTTCAAATTTATTCTTAAGGCTATTTTTCACATGGTTTAAAAATTTTGAGTCACTACTAGTAAGGATAAGGTCATCAACATAAAGGACACGGATTATGAGATGGATTCCTCCTTTCTTGGTATAGACATTAGGATCAGAATGACATCTAGAGAATCCAGTGGCAATAAGAAAGTTGTCCATTTTGGAATACCAAGCTCAGGGATCTTGCTTGAGACCATAAAGAGATTTCTTGAGGCGAAAAACAAGGCTAGAGTCATTCTAAAAAGAGCCAAGAGGTTGTTCCATGTACATTTATTCTTTCAAATTGCCATGCAAGAAGGCAGATTTAACATCCATCTAATGGACCTTCCATTTATGTGAGGTGGCAAGGGAAAGAACAAGGTGGATGGAATTCATTTTGGCTACAAGGGAAAAGGTTTCATTATAGTCAATTCCTTCAACTTGAGAAAATACTTTGGCAACTAATCGAGCCTTATGTCTTTCAACACTTCCATATGATGCATACTTAGTTCTATAGACTCATTTACATCTGATAAGTTTTCTTCCTTTTGGAAGAGGTACAATATCCCAAGTATCATTTTCCATTAAAGAACAATACTCTTCCTTCATTGCTATATCCCAATCTAGATGACCTGAAGATTCTGTAAATGTTTCTAGATCAGGAGTCTCAGAAACTTGAGCCAAAAGAGAAGAGGCTCGCTGAAACTGTGAACGTGTTTGACATTGATCTGAAGGATCACCGACAAGACCACCAACTGATTCTAATGTTGAATGAACCCATCTAGGAAGCGGTGGATTTGGTGTTGGTTCAGGTTCAAAGGAATCATATGGAGTAGGGTGAGAAGGCAAAGGTGGATTTTCATCCTCACTGTCATCATCTGAAGAAGAAACCAGATTAGAAGAAGGCACAAATGTCGAATATGGCTCGCAGGCCAAAGAAGACACAACCGCTGAATTAGGCTCGCAGGACAAAGAAGGCACAAATGTCGAATTAGGCTCACAAGACAAGAGATTTTCATCAAATTTAACATCTCTTCTAATAATAATTTCATTACAATGTGATTGAAGAAGTCTTTAACCTTTGACATCTTCAGAATAACCAACAAATATACACTTCTCACTTTTAGGCTACAATGCTTTCCTTTTCTCATTAGGAATGTGAGCCCATGCTATACTGCTAAATACACAGAAGTGACTTACATTTGGTTTAATTTTAGTCCAAGCTTCTTCTGGTGTTATATTTTTAAGAGCCTTTGTGGGAGTGCGATTTAGTATGTAATTTTCACAGTTGATGGATTATGCCCAATACTTTAGACTTAATCCCTCAGATTGGATCATACAATTAGCCATTTATTTTAATGTGTGGCTCTTTCTCTCAACAACACGATTTTGTTGTGGTGTATATGGAACAATGTGTTGCATTTGGATTCCCTGTGTAGTGCAGTAATTTGTAAAATTATTGTTAACATATTTGCCTCCATTATCTATTCTTAAACTTTGAATTTGATGGCCAGATTGCTTTTGATCTATAAGGGCCTTGTAGGCCAAAATTTTTTCAAAAAATTCACTCTTAAGTTTTAAGAAGTAAACCCAAGTATGTCTGGAAACATCATCAATGAAAGTTAAGAAATACTTTCACCTAGAAAAAGAAGGAGAAGAAAGTGGACCACACAAATCACTATGAACAAGCTGCAAAGGACTTGAGGCGTGCCAAGAGGAACGTTTTTAAAAACTATCCTGATGATGTTTGTTGAGAACACAACCAACACAAACACCATCTCTGCATGAAACAAGAGGAAGACCAGTCACCATCTGTTGATTACATAGTTGTTGCAATGAGCAATAATTTAGATGACCAAACCGCTCATGCCAAAGTTTGCTCAAGTCATCTCTATGAACAACAAAAACTGATGAAAAAGATGATGACCCAAAGTTGTCAAACTTATACAACCTGGTAATATCATCAACAATTCCAGTTGCAAGAACATGATTAGGATCTTTTAGATCCTTTATTACAACTTGGTGAGGTGAAAACTCTACGGTTTTACCTTCACCTGAAGTAGTGATTTGATATACTGATAGAAGGTTACAAGAAATACTTGGAACACATAAGACGTCATTGAAATGGCCATTTTCTACTTGTACTGTTCTAGATCCTTCAACACTAAGAGATCTATCATCACCAACAAATATTTTCTTGGTGTTACATTCATTTAGAGTAGAAAATATGTCTCTATCCTTAGCCATATGATAAGATTGTCCAAAATCAATAAGCCACTTATCATATGTAGAAGTAGAAGGTGTATTGAAGGAGAAACCAGAAGCAGAAAGTGCATGTCCGCGAGAAGGAGAAGAAGAAGTAGAATCAATATTGATGTTGTGCTTCTTCCTCACTGTTTCTAAAGCTGCCATCTTCTTGAAACATTTGGACTCATCATGACCATATTTATCACAAAAGTTGCAATGTCTGTTAGTATTCTTATTTTTATATTTTTCTCCTTTGTCACCATTAGGAGCTGAAGTTTTCTGAGCGGGTTTGGGACCCTTATATTGCATGTTGTTGTAGCGAGGATGTTGCTTCTTGGGATACTTGGGTTTATCTTTCTGCTGGGCAACTAAGGCTTTGTTAGAGGTACCTACAGTGTTGATCACTCCAAGTTGTATAAGCTTATATTCCTCTCCAATCAAAGAAGAACAAAAGGACTTGAGAGTGGGTTTTTCATAATCTTTCCCTAGAGCCTCTCTCATGGCATAAAACGTAGATACAAACATGGAATATGGACTACCTATCCTAGAAAGAATAAGATAGATGCAACGCTCTTCCTCCATTTTTATCTTACATTCTTCACATAAAATTTTGAGTGTTTTAAACTTAGATAAATAGTCTCCAAGGAAAGAAAAATCACTTGGACTCAAGGTCAATATTTTAGTTTCTAACTATTGTGCTCGAATAATATTGAGTTTACCAAACAAAGATTCAATCTTGTCCCAAGATTCTTTGGGGTCATCAATTTCTTGAAGGTGGAACCTTAAATTAGGAGAGATGGACATTCTGATTAGTCCACGTGCTTCGTCATTCATATTATCCCACTTGTCTCTCTTATCAGCATCAGTGGGTGCTTTTTTCTTTCCCAAGGTAATCTGGTACAAGCCTTTACTTTTTAATAAATCTTCCATATGATATTTCCATTGAAAGTAGTTGTTGTTGGTAAGCAAGACATTACTTGTAGAAACCATATTAAATATGTAGATAATATGGGCTTAAAAATGGAAACTGATGATCTGGGTGGAAAGAGATCAAAAAATTATGCGGTTTTAAAAAAAAGGCACTGAAAATAGACTTCCGATGTGAGAGTTATTCCCTTTAAAAAAAATGCATAAACGGTAACCAACTGACCACGTGATAGTGTAAGTTGATTTATGAAGTGACCCACTTTTATAAAGAGAAGTGGGGATCACTTTTACAATGAAGTTACTTTATAATAGAAAAGATGCATGCAAAATAAATAACTCTAAAATAAAATATTAAAGCTACTTATAGTGATTCACTTTTATACTTGAAGTGAAATACACTTTACAATTTTAGCATGAACTTTTTCAAAAATGTAACAAAAGAGAGACTTGAACTCAAGACCTCTTACTTAATAAGGCAAGTTTTAACCAAATGGTCTAAAAAAACATATTGTAATGTTCATAAGGAGTATTGTTGTTGTTGTTGTCGTTGTTGAAGACAACCTTGGAGAGCATGCTAAAAAAAACTCTTTTCACACAAGAAAAAAATTTTGCTTCTCGATGACAACAAGGCTTAGATCTCGGTTAGCTTACCTGGAAGATGCACCTTTCCCTATATGTTTCTGATTTGCCAAGATCACACAGGGTGCGGGCGAAAGAGAATATGCAGATCTAAAAGAGTAGCAACCCGAAAATAAAAAAATACAAACCGAAATAAAATCAAAATAAAACTTTGAAGAAATTTAAAAAATGCCTATTCAGGCTTTATACCTCTAGATCTGACTATAATAGCCATATCTTGGGAAAACATAAACCTCGTCAAGTGAAAAAAAAGTGTTCCTGAATGAAACGAGTGCTCCGGACACAATGAAATAGTCCTATCATCCCATAAATGTACAGAAATTCCATAAAATGGAGATGAGGCAACTCGGCTTCACGATCTTGATCTACAACACGAGCGGGTCTTCAAACAAGCTCTGATACCATGTTCGAAAACACAGGTATTTCAACAGAAGATGAATAGCTTCAATAACCACTCACATAACTAGATCAAATATCAATGCATTGATGTTTTCACGTGGTAAAACCCCTACGGGGAAACATCCATGGCCCCAACCAACGCGGCCACTTGGAGCAGTTTATTAATGCAAAAAAAAAGATTACATAGAGATTTTATAAGAGATTTTCTCACAATAGATCATCGAAAAATGACCCTCCATGCTCTTTAAATAGATATCATGGAACAATTGGGTGTTAAGCCAAAAATCAATGGATGTTAAGATCGAGGAGAGTATTAACCGTCAGATCACTCTATGTCGGGAACATATCGTGACTGTCAGATTTCCTAACTACAAATGCATACTAATGCATACTAAAGAAACACACTAAGAAACACACTTTGACCTAACAACATATTATACCAAGTATATCTTAACTAACTCTTAAGTGTTTAATTATCCTAACATTTACAAGGCATTAGAATGCACATTTTGCTGAACATGTCAACTAGCACAAATAGATAGCCATGTCCCTTCATGGTTGTTGGTAAACCTCCCACAAAATCCATGGAAATGATGGCCAGCATTGACATCACCTTATTATATATGAATTTGTCCTTGTATTTGTTGAAATACCTCCTTGGAGTCCTTAACTTATGTGTGTGCCGCTTTCTATGCATCATGGGTAAAAGGCTCCATGTGCATTAGAGTTCCCAAAAATATAATATTAGAAGTGGGTGGACATGAAAGCATGCCTACCAAATTATTTGTGCTACCCTTCTTATAATTTATGACCAAATCAAATTGTTTTAAGAACCCCTTACACTTGTAATGCATGGCTTGTTGCAGCTTTCTCTAATCCTGCAAATATTGTAGTAGATGGTGATCTATGTGGATGATGATATCCTTGTCTATCAAATAGTGCTTCCACTTTTTGACATATTATACCAAGGCATAGAGCTCCTTGTAGTAGGTAGGGTAGTTGAGAGCTACCCCATGAAATACTTCATAATAATATCACACATGCCTTCCTCCCTGCATCAATACTACTCACATGGCATACCCACTTGCATCTGTCTCCACTTCAAAAGGATTTTGAAAATTTGGTAGCATGAGAACTGGTGCTTGAATAATATTTATTTTAAGATAATTAAAGGACTTATGTTGATTCTTTCCCCATAGGAAACTATTACCCCTATATGTTATGGCGTGGAGTGGTGCAACTACCACTAAAAATGAAGCTATGAACTTTTGCAAGTATTGTGTTTCCTCAAAAAACTCCTAACTTCAGTGACATTTGTAGGAATTTTCCATTTCATGATGGACTTCATCTTTGCAGGATCTATATTGATCTCCCCTCCACTGATAACATACCCCAAATACACCAAACATTGTTGAGAGAACTCACATTTCTTGATATTTTCCAACAACCAGTGGTTTTTCAGAGTCTCTAACACCCACATAATATGTGACATATGCACCTTCCAGGTAGCACTATAAATCAATATATTATCTAAATAGATAATAATAAATTAATCTATATAAGGGCATAAAACATCATTCATTTGTCTCATAAATGTAGTCGGTGCATTGCATAAACTGAATGGGATAACCAGCCACTCATACAAACCTTACCTTGTCTTGAAGGAAATCTTCCAGGTATCTTCTTCTTTGATTCATACCTAGTGATACCTTGATTTCAAATCCAACTTAGTGAAGTACTTGACATGTTGCAACTGGTCTAATAGATCATTGATCCTTGAAAGGAGGTACTAATTCTCCAATGTAATCTTGTTCAATGCCCTATAATTGATACACATTATCCAAGTCCCATCGTTCTTGGGCACAATTATGATGGGTGACCCACAAGGTGAGGTACTTGTTCAAATTGAACCCTACTCCAACAATTGCTGCAATTTATTCTTCACTTCATTCACTTCCAAAATGAACTGTCTATACATCCCAATATTCGGCAATGGGGATTCTAGAAACAACTATATTTCATGCTCCACTTCCCTCTTGGGTGGTATCCCTTTAGGCTCCTGGAACACTCCTATGTATTTATGTAGCAACTCCTCCAACTATTGTTTCTTCTCTTTAGTACACCCCTCTAGGGATTCCTTCACTCTCATTGGCTCATCATCATACTCATTTTCTCTTAAGAAAAGTAAAACACATTTCTTACTAGAACTAATCAACTTCTTGGCTTGATTTTCACTTACCAGTGAGATATTTGACTTCACTTTATGCATATTGATTATGTAATACTTCTCATCCTTGATCAGTCGGTATTAGTTGACTCTCCGTATGAATATTGCATCCCTCATATACATGTAAGGGCTTCCAAACACCACTCCACATACATCAAGGGGTACTACATCCAATTCCACTTCATCAATAAAATCAACACTTATATAAAATTTAATCTTACATTGTTTCATTATTGTTATCTATGCATCCTTGTTTATCCAACCCAATGGATAGGGGCTAGGATGATTGTGAACCTCCAATCCAATCTTGTTGACTAGATCCACTGCTATGAGATTACCCTATGAGCCAGAGTTGAACAGAGCATATATATTGGTATTCTTGACCTGAATCTTGATGTGGAAGAGCTTGGTCATCTCATTTTCTTCCTGGTGATGAAGGCTAATAAGATTCACCTCTTTCTGCACAAATGTGCATACAATATTTTGATCAACATTTGAGCTACTTTCAACTTGATTGCTTGAATATTTGGCTAGAAGGTTTTTTTTTTCTTTCTGTCCTCCTTTTGATTCTTCAGGTTCAACTATGGATGTATTTTCCATCATTTTTTCTTGGTGTGACCATCAATGTTGCAATGATTGCAATGGTTGTTTGGATCTTTACTCTTTTGTGTAGTGGCTCATGTCTTCTTATATTCCCCCCCTTTCCATTTCTTCTTGTCCTCCTTGGAAGCTTCTTGGTTCTCTTTCTCCTTCAAACCACTAGGCTACCCCTTGTTTTGTCTTATATTTTCTAGGTATTGTTCCTATACACAAGCCTCATTGTTAATTACGTTAATATATTTGAAGATACATCTCAAAATAAATCCACAATATCAAAAATAAAAATTCAAACCATTCACCAAAATACTGAACACAAGAAATAGTCAAAACCCTTGAATTAGGGTAACACCATATATTAATCCTTAAGGAAGGATAACACTCCTCAAGCAATGCTTGATAAATTCATAATATTATTCACTATTCTTCAATACATTTCTTACACTTCTTTATATAGCACTCTCTATCTCCTAGGAACATTCTAGAAATCCTTATGACATTTATTATATCTAACTACCATAGTGGGCATTATTTAATATAGTGGACCTATTCCACCTTACATTGAATGAATTCCACTAATAATACATAACTACAGTCCCATTGGGTACCCCCCTAGGTACCCCATATTACCCCCTTATCTATACTACATTAATGTTAGGTAGCCAGAGAGGTAGTGGGGGGGGCAGAGGGCCCATAGTGATAATAGTGGAGGCCATTCAATGTAAGGTCGAATAGATCTAGTATAGTATTAAATAAGGACCAGTATTGTAGTTATATATAATAAATGTAAGAGGACTTATTAGAAGGTTATACTTCTCGAAGGTTCCTCCTATAGAATGTTACTAGGTGGTTTGTATCACTATATAAATGGGTTCAACAAATGTAATGGGATAAGAAGAGAATTATTTTATTTGGAGTGGTATCTCAATAGGAGGATGCCCCTGTTGATTAAGGTTGGTTGTCATTGATGTCAACCCTTGAAGAAAGCCCAGTAGAACAAAGGTTTGGGTAATGGACCCAAGTTTGTTTGATGTAAAGATGACTCATTATTGTCTTGTCATGGTTGAAAATAAGTACAAATGGATGAACTCCAAAGTGGTCCCCTTATGGTGAAAGCCCTCACGAGAAGACTATTTGTGGATTGAGTTATCCTAGAAGTATGGTTAGAGAACCTATGGTTATTTGTGGAATAATGAGATGAAGGTCAGTGAATTTGTTAGTGAAACTATCCTAGATGAATAGTTCTTGTCATTCCATTTCCGGTGGTATGTGGAACATCACATAACTCCTCATGGTTAGATATTTATGGAAATAAGAAGTTGGAGAACCCAGGTTTGGGTAAAGGACCCAAGTTTGTTTGATAGATAATGGTATGCATTTTGATATATTTTTAGGTAATACTATTCTATATGGATATTACATGTGATTCCATTTTTGGTGGTATGTGGAACGTCACATAACTCCTCACGGTTTGAAATTTATGGCCTTACGAAGTTGGAGGACCCTCATATGTCATCTAGAAGCCCCAAAAGGTCAAATTATTCAAAGTGGTTTAAGAGATTTTAGAAGGTAAATAATAAATTGAAGTGATGAGTGTACTATAATTCAAAGTGAATACAAAATAAATTATTTAAATAATAAATTTAATGGAGAAATTAGAAGTGGGTTAACCCTAAAATAAGGAAAGTGGACAAAGTGACCTAGAAGATGTTTTTAAGGAAGCTACTTGGAGAGTATAAATAAGAGGAAAGACTCTCTCATTTTAGATAACACTTGAGTATATTGAATATCTATAGGTGTCTCGGGTAAACAAAGGATATCTAAGATGAATTTTAGAGGGAAGGTGAAGAAAAGAAGGCCGAAATTCAAGGGAGGATAAATTCTTTTGATGATGCTTTCTAAGATTGGTGCATGGTTGATGCACTTATTTATGGTACAGGTTGATTACAGGTTGAGGTACAGGTTGATGCATGGTTGATGCATGGTTCAGGTTTATTGGTACAAGTTTACAATGATATATCTCACAGTGATAATGTAACAGTGGTTCCATCATTCTACTTCTACTTCAGGGTGGTTAGATGGGGCAAGGACAAGTGGTTGTAGCCACCTTCTAGTTGTAGGTTGTAGCCTGAGAAACTAGGGGGTTGGAGCCTCCTTCCAGTTGCAGCTGGAAAACAAAGGAAGTTGGTGCTTCCAATGAATGTAATTCTTCAAGACATATACGAAGAATCATTTCATGGTTTTCTCCCACTTTGGGTTTCCACATAAAACAGTGGTGTACTATGTATGTGTATGATTGTTCATTTGTTCATTGCTCATTATTGTATGATAAATCTACATTGATATAACACTTGGATTATTTGGTAAAAAAGGATTATCGTTGCTCTATTACTAATTCACCCCACCCCCTCTCAGTAATCCAACAATTGGTATAAGAGGAGGTTCCTTTAGAAATCAATTTAACCACTTAAAGGTAGATCATGGAGAGAAACAACTTGTATAAAAATGGAATACCACAGTTTGATGGAAAAAAGTATGGTATTTGGAGCATAAGGATGAAGACATATATACAGGAACAAGGATTTGAAATTTTGCAATCAATTGTAGATGGATACACAACACCAGCAGTTCCACCAACAAATGACAAAGAAGTGAAACTCGATCAAAATAATTCCAAACCCTCAAATGCACTTTTGAATGGTCTCAGTGAAACAATATTCACCAAAGTTGTAGATTGTAAATATTCTAAAGAGATTTTGGACAAGATTCAAAATATTTATGAAGGAGATTCAAAAATCAAAGCAACAAAGATTCAAACTTATAGAGGTTAGTTAGAACAACTAAAGATGAAGAAAGATGAGAATATTGCAGCCTACTTCTTACGAGTCGATGAAATAGTGAATGCAATCATAGGATTGGGAGAAGAAATTGAATAAACTATAATTGTTCAAAAGGTACTAAGATCTCTTCTTATGAGATTTTACCCTAAGATATCAACACTAGAAGAAAGATCGGATCTAAGCTCAATAATCATGGATGAACTACATGGAATCTTCACAACATATGAAATGAGAACTGAATAATAAAATCCAGATGTAAAAGAAGCAGCCTTCAAAGCATCCAAAAGATCAAAGAAAAAGGAAAAACAACAAGAATAACATAGCAACAACAATAATGTCTCGGAAGATGATGAAGAAGTGGCCAACTTCGTCAAAATACTGAACAAGGGAATCGACGATAGGTATAGAGGTAATCTTCCTTTAATTTTTTTTAATTGTAATGGTATTGGTCATTTTTCTAACAAATTTCCTCATAAGAAAAAGAGAAAGGATGAAGGTTACTCAAAAGGAAAACAAACATATAAACGAAAAAGAACTACAAAGAAAGTTTTCGAGAAAAGATTATGCACTAAAGAAGACATCTCATCATCATATGAAGATGAAGTCAGTGATAGTGAGACAGGAAGAGTTCTATTCATGACAGTAGAAGACTCTGATAAATAAGACTCTGAAGAAGATGAATAAGTTGAAGAAGAATATGAATAAGTCGAGGAAGAAATTGAGGAGGCATAAGTTGACTACTCAAGAATAATTGATGTGTTCCATAGAAGTTATCATAAGAAAAAAGAATAAAAACAAGAAACTACAAGAAGAACTAGACAAGAAATAAGATACTCAAGGACTAGAAAAAATGATAACAAATTTGAAGGTTGAAATAGAAGAAGACAAAAGAATTGAAGAATCACTCAAAAAACAACTAGAAGAAAAGGATAGGAACATTGGAAATTTGGAAGCAGATATTGTCACATTAAGAAAGGATATTCAAAAAAAAAATATGCAAAATAGCTAAAAAGTTTTGGATGACATTATCAATAGTCAAAAATTTCATCTTGACAAGTCAAGACTTGGATACAATCAGACAGAAAATGGATCAAGCTCCAAAACACCAGAGTAAGAAACATATCCAAAAATCTATGAAGAAACAATCAAATGGGATAAGAAGATATACAAGGAAGATTACAAGGACACTCCTCCACCGAGAAGATTCATATTTTAGAATCAACAATAGACAGATAAGCCTCAAGAAGAATAAGGATTCATAAGAGAACCTCCTTTCAAAATATCTTCAACTCCCATGTATCAAACTATATTTTTTGGTTTATGTTATGCATGTAATAATTTTGAACATAAAGTTGTGAATTGAAGAGCTAAAAACAGGAACATAAACAACTTTGAAAGTCATACACAAAAGGGTTATCCAAGAAGGCTTAGTGAAACATAGAGAAGAAGTTCGAACATTTTTGAATCTTTGAGAACTGAAGTGGAATGTTACAAATTTAATAACTTTGGACACATGGCCAAAGATTGCAGAATGACAGTCCCTCCTAGAGAACCGCAACAGAATAACAACAGTCACAGACAGGAACCTCAGAAAAGGACATGGATAAGAAATAAGAATCAGTATAGCAATGAAGAATGCACACTCGCTCTACAAGATAAGCATAAGAAACATTGTTGGTATGTTGACAGTGGTTGTTCAAAACACATGACAGGCGATAGAGACATGTTTCTTACATTAAGAAAGGAAAAATATGGATTAGTCTCATTCGGAAATGATGATTCAACTAAAATCATTGGAAAAGGCATAGTCAAAATTGGGAACAAGAATACAAAGGTAGAAAATGTTCTGATGCAAATGCCACCTCTTCCTCGACAGAGTCTCTGCGTGACCTCCTGGTCTTAAGGATCATTCCATCTATTTCACGAGACGAAGCAGCTATTTGGATTCCCACTGGAATCTCCGCTTATCGATCCACAGGTCCTTTCAAAAACTCCACCTGTGTGAACGACACTAGGCGTGAGCTCCACCTTTCCCAAGCAACCACAACGCTATGACCAAGGCCCAATTCCAAAGGTGCTTGTCACAACTTGCAATCTCACGAGTTCGCGAGTCGAAACTCCTGACTCTTCCTTCTTAATCTCGCGATACCTGAATCCCTGATAAGGGTACAACTCCCTTCTGTGAGTGCCTTATGTGCGTGACCACCGGCCAGGCTTAATGCTAGCTCTCGTCACAACTTTGCAACTTCGCAAGACAAAGGTTTGAGCCTCCGTACTCTTATTCAACGAATCCCTGAGACACAAGAAGTCAATGGAGTGTTGACTCCTTTCTCCAGGTGACGTGTGTCCTCTTGTCTATCACATGGGCCCCACCTTGTGGTTCTACCACGTGTTCCCTCGTGCCTAGCTTTCATCACTTCGTGACTTTTGATTTCATGAAGAGGTTCTCTCAACCTCCGAACCTCCAAATGCATGATACGTGTGATGAGGCTCTGATCCAATGATCCTCTCATTCTCTGGATCTAATGGCTATCCTAGCTCCTCGTGATTTTGCAACTTCACAACTTGGAGCACCCAACTCTTGGGTTCTTACCTTGCAAACCTCTGAGCTCAGGAGATCCCTCAATCCCTGCCACCTGTATTCCTCAGATGGACGATCATGATCCTCTCACAACTTCGCCACTCACGAAGTCAAGAGACTTCCTTATCTGACTTCCGATGTCCCAATCCCTAATATGGGTGATCTCATGATGCGTGTCTTCGCTCAGACAGATGACTTATATTCTTTCATGAATTCGGGACTTTTGATGTCGAATGCCCAGACTCTTTTCCTCCGGACTCTCGAACTCTCGAATGCTGAATTTTCTGATTTCAACCCTTTTGGGACTTTCACTTTTCTTACAAGGGTTTAAACCTCAAGCTCCACTAGACAGATCTAATGGCTGTCAGTTATCCTGAGCGAGATCCAACGGCTCAGAATCCCTTCGGCTCTTGCGATCCTCCTGCTGCTCCATGTACATGAAAACTTCAATGGTCCAGATCCCTTCAGCTGAATCCGATGGAAGTTATTCTCCTCCTAAGCTTTATGTTCTCTCTTCCTAGACTTGGAAGAATTTCCAAAAGCCAAAGGACTCAACCTCTACTCTCTTTCCTCTGTGAGCTCCATGACTTGAGTCCTCGCTTGCGCATATAAAAATGTTGTCCTTCCTGAGCTTTGGGAACTCTAACTCTCCTAAAGAGTTATCTGGCCTCTGCACTCCTTCCAGCTATGGCTCTATTCACTTAAATCACTACTCCTCCTTATCTTCACTCTCGAATCCTCAAGGGATTCCACAACTTCTATGCCTCTGCAGAGTCTTTGCACACAAAGTGCTACTCCTTCTGAGATTTGCTGCCACTCAGACCTCTAAGGAAATAAATCCTTCCTCCTTTCTCCCTCATATGGAGAATTTGGATACCCTCCTGGCTATCCTTCACTCAAGCAACCTCTTGCTGAGTGTTCAGGGTGTTCAACAACCCTACAAAGATCCTTCAGTGGATTCTTCTTCAAATTACAGAACTCAAAGAGTCCTCTTCCTGTGCCTATCTGCACACTATCTCAATGCTCTCCCGGTAGAGTTACATAGAATCCTTAGTGATTCCGACTTCTTATGAACTCACAACAGAGTTCTTCCTCTTTGCACTCCTCGCATTGGCTCAATGCCCACCTGGTAGAGCTCTACAAAACTCACAGCAGATGTTTTGTCTTCTTACTGAACTCAACAGAGTTCCTCTAAGCAGTCTTTGCACCTGCTCAATGCCCTCCTGGCAGAGCTTCAAAGAACTCCTCAGAGATTCTGTCTACAACTTTGTCTCACCTACACAACCTTGCCTTCTGAGGTGTTCAAAAACCTTCAAGGTCTTCCTTTGAGTTGATGATTTCAGTTCTTGTGCCTGCTTGGCATGCCTTTGTCTGAATCCACAGAGTTCAGAAGTGCTTCTGTGCACTGGCTATCAAAACCCATAGCATTCTGTCACACCCTCCTAGTATGAATCCTCAAAGACCTTATCCTGAAGTCAAACACACTCCTGCAAATGCACAATCACAACATACATTCACAGCATAAATAGAACATGCACAGACATTCATTCAACATAGGAAATATGCAGGAAAAACTATTGTTTGTATTAAATGGAAAATTCATATTTACAAGGGTGTTCTTGAGCATGGACTGTAACAAAGTCTCAGATCTTTTTCCTCTTCTCTCTCATGCGCTATCTCTAACTATTTCGACTCTTACCTCCTTACAAAATGAGATCACAATTGATATTTTACATGAGGGGGCTCTTTGAGCTCTTCCCTCCAACCTACCTACCCTATTCAATTGCATTGAATGGGTTGTCTAGTCCAAAATCTGGATCTAGATCTCAGCCTCCAAACATTAAAGGATTATCTACCTATAGCCTGTGAAAAGCACAGCCTCATGGCTCAACAACCTACAACATTAATTACATTCAAATTCAAATTTGAAAATGAGGGTTGCGCCTCTCTTCATTGAATGCATGCACTGGCGTGGGCTGGCTGGCTAGCTGGCCAACATGGAGAGATGCTCCTGCATCATACTTATTAGCTACAAAATTCATGAGCTCCTTATCATGAGATTCCACTCTTAGTTGTGGAAATCCTCTTGGTTCCCAAATCATCTTCTGGAGATGTCTCCTCGCTCCATTTCTTTGTTGTTGTTGCTTCTGCTTCTTCTTCTACTTCTCTTCTCAACTTCTCTTCATTTGCAGTCTCTGCTGACTTAATCATGAGCTCACCGATCTTCTCGATCACTTCATCCAGCTACTCCAGTGGATGGCTCTGCATTTGCAGTCTCCTCAGCTACAAAAATTGACTGAAATTGGGCAGATTGTCATGATCTCCCATGCCATATTCTTCATCTTCCGTGGCCTCAACTTTCCACCCTGCTGCAAAGTTCAACTCTACAGGCTTCATCACCTTTTTATCTCCCTGGCTGAAATCTTTGAGTGATCCATCATAATTCTCCTTTGCCAATACCTACTCATGGCAGTCACCTGTTGGCTCTGGATTTTTCAGCCAATCCTCTAGCATCTCTAGCTCCATCTCCCATGGAGTGATCATTTTATCTGCTTGCTCTTCAGCTTCCTCTACTGCCAGCTTCAGTGCTGCAGTTTCCTCAGCTTCCTAGCTAAAAGAATTGAGCCATTCATTAGAACACTCATTCTCTTCCTCTTCTTGGGCAGCCTCATATATCTTCTCCAATTCCTCCTTAACAGTATCAGCTAGCTGTCCTTCTATTGTTGTTGCATCTGTAGCACATATTTTTTCCTCCTCTTGGGCAAATGGTAGGAATATTTCAATTCCCCCAATCATTAGAAAATTCCTCTGATCCTCCTCTTCTTTCAGCTGCATTGGCTGATCCAAACTCACCACTGAGTTTATGAGACCCTCGGATAGTCTCATCTGCTTAACCCTTCCCACCTGGCAAATTGGGATTTTCCTGCTGCTTCCCTGGAAGACTATGAGATCAAATGATCCCATCTCCATCAGCACCCCTTACTGAGTGAAACTCACCTCCGAGTCCATGATACTTTCAGATAGTCCCATCTCTGTTCCCTTGCCCACCTGGCAAATTGGAAACTTTATGTTGCCCTCCTGGCAGTCTATGAGATCCCGTAGTGATCTCGATCCATTTCCCTCCTGGTAATGTGAAATTCCCTGGCTATCCTCATGAAAGTCTGTGAGATCCCGCAGTAATATCAACTCCTTTCCCTCCTGGAAATTGGGAATTTCCTGGCTGTCTTCATGACAGACTATGAGATCCTCAGTTAATCCCATTTCATCCTCAACATCACTGAGATTTCTCCCAGTATCTAGCCCATATATTTGAACCACTTCTTCTGGTCGATTGAGGTTTTCATCATGCCTCAACCACCTTCTCAATAGCTTCTGTTGTCTTTTGACCATCAACTACTTGACTGGCCATTTTACCTTTGTATTCATGGGCCATTCGTATACCCATCTTGACCTGGCGTTCTGTTGCATCTCAAATGCAAGTTCATCCATCCTTGCCCTCATCTCGGTAAGTTCTTTATCCCATTTAGCTTTGCTCATCATCTCTGGGTCTTTCCTTCCAACACTTGTATAACATTTTGTATCCATCTCGTTGTCCTTCTCTGCTCTCCTCGCAAACAATCATTCACAGAGTCTCCCAACACTTTGTTTTCTTTTCCTTCTCCTCTCTGCTTGAAATATACAAACAAAGTTTCATCTCTGATACCACTTGATGCAGTATATCAGAGTGCTCTTTTTCTCCTTCTTTCTTCCCCTGACTGAAGTATACAAGCAGAGTCACACTCTGATACCATAATTGACGCAGATGCCACCTCTGCCTCTACAGAGTCTCTGTGCGACCTCTCGGTCTTAAGGATCGTTCAATATATTTCATGAGTCGAAGTGGCTCTTTGGATTCCCACTGGAATCTCCACTTATCAATCCATAGGTCCTTTCGAAAACTCCACCTATGCGAACAGCACTAGGCACGAGCTCTACCTTTCCCAAGCGACCACAGTGCTATGACCAAGGCCCAATTCCAAAGGTGCTTGTTGCAACTCGCAATCTCACGAGTTCGCGAGTCAAAACTCTCGAATCTTTCTTCCCAATCTCGCAATACCCGAATCTCCGATAAGGGTACAACGCCCTTCTGTCAGTGCCTTATGTGCATGATCGTCGACCAGGCTTAATGCTAGCTCCCGTCGCAACTTCATAACTTTGCAAGACGAAGGGTTGAGCCTCTGTGCTCTTATTCTGTGAATCCCTGAGATGCGAGAAGTCAACAGAGTGTTGACTCCTTTCTCCAGGTGATGCATGTCCATCTATCTATCACATGGGCCCCACCTTGTTGTTCTGCCACATATTCCCTCATGCCCAAATTTTGACACTTCGTGACTTCTGATGTCAAGAAGAGGTTCTCTCAACCTCCGAACCTCTGAATGCATGATACGTGTGATGAGGCTCTGATCCAATGGTCCTCCCATTCTCTGGATCAAATGGTTTTCCTCGCTCCTCGCGATTTCATAACTTCGTGACTTGGAGCACCCAACTCTTGGGATCTTACCTTGTGAACCTCCGAGTTCAAGAGATCCCTTGATCTCTGCCATCTGTCCTCCTCAGAAGGACGGTCCTGATCCTCTCGTGACTTCACCACTCATGAAGTCAAGAGACTTCCTTCTCTGACTTCCGATGTCTGAATCCTCGATATGGGTGATATCATGACACGTGTCTTCCCTCAGATGGATAGCTTAAATTATTTCATGAATTCGATACTTTTGATGTCAAATGCCCAGACTCTTATCCTCCCGACTCCCAAACTCCCGAATGTCGAATTTCCTGATTTCAACCCTTTCGGGACTTTCACTTTGCTTATGAGGGTTTAAACCTCGAGCTCCTCTTGACAGATCTGACGACTGTCAGTTATCCTGAGCGAGATCCAATGGCTCAGAATCTCTTCGGCTCTTGTGCTCCTCCTACTGCTCCCTGGACGTGAAAACTTCAATGGTCCAGATCCCTTCGGCTGAATCTGACGGCAGCTATGCTCCTCCTAATCTTTATGCGCTTTCTTCCTGGACTTGGAAGAATTTCCAAAAGCCAAAGGCCTCAACCTCTGCTCTCTTTCCTCTACAAGCTCCACGACTTAAGTCCTCGCCTGCACATATAAAAACGTTGTCCCTCCTGAGCTTTGAGAACTCTAACTCTTCTAAAGAGTTCTCTGGCCTCTGCACTCCTTGCAGCTATGGCTCCATGCACTTAAAGAACTAATCCTCTTGATCTTCACTCTCGAATCCTCAAGGGATTCCACGACTTCTGCGCCTCTACAGAGTCTTTGCACACAAAGTGATACTCCTTCTGAGGTTTCCTGCCACTCAGACCTCTAAGGAAATAAATCCTTCTTCCTTTCTCCCTCAGATGGACAATTCGGATGCCCTCCTGGCTATCCTTCACTCAAGCAACCTCTTGTTGAGTGTTTAGGGTGTTCAACAACCCTACAAAGATCCTTCAATGGATTCTTCTTCAAATTACAGAACTCAAAGAGTCCTCTTCCTGTGCCTATCTGCACACTGTCTCAATGCCCTCCTGGTAGAGTTATACAGAATCCTCAGTGATTCTAACTTCTTATGAACTCATAGCAGAGTTCTTCCTCTGTTCACTCCTCGTACTGGCTCAATGCCCACCTGGCAGAGCTCTACAGAACTCACAATAGAGTTTCTATCTTCTTACTGAACTCAACAGAGTTCCTCTAAGCAGTCTTTGCACCTACTCAATGCCCTCCTGGCAGAGCTTCACAAAACTCCTCAGAGCTTCTTTATGAAACTATGTCTCACCTACACAGCCTTACCTTCTGAGGTGTTCAGAAACCTCCAAGGTCTTCCTCTTAGTTGATGATTTCATTTCTTGTGCCCGCTTGGCACGCCTTTGTCTGAATCCGGAGAGTTCAGAAGTGCTTCTATGCACTGGCTATCAGAACCCACAGCGTTTTGTCACACCCTCCTGGTATGAGCCTCAAATACCTTATCCTGAAGTCAAACACACTCCTGCAAATGCAAAATCACATCATACATTCAAAGCATAAATACAACACACACATACATTCATTCAACATAGGAAATATGTAGGAAAAACTGTTGTTTGTATTAAATGGAAAATGCCTGTTTACAAGGGTGTTCTTGAGCGTGGACTGTAACAAAGTCTCATATCTTTTTCCTATGCTCTCTCTTGTGGTAGATCTAACTATTTTGACTCTTCCCTCCTTACAAAATGAGATCGCAATTGATCTTTTACATGAGGGGGCTCTTCGAGCTCTTCCCTCCAACCTACCTACCCTATTCAATTGCATTGAATGGGTTGTCTAGTCCACAATATGGATCTAGATATCAACCTCCAAACATTAAAGGCCTATCCAACTATAGCCTATGCAAAGCATGGTCTCATGGCTCAATAGCCTACAACATTAATTACATTCAAATTCAAATTTGAAAATGAGGGCTGCGCCTCTCTTCATTGAATGCGTGCACTGATGTGGGCTGGCTGGCTGGCTGGATAACGTGGAGAGATGCTCCTGCATCATTTTCTACTGGTAGAATATATTAAACATAATCTTCTAAGTGTGATTCAAATGTGTGACCAAGGTCATAAAGTTACTTTCTATTTACAAAAGTGCGAGATAAGAAAATAAGGTTTAGGAAAATTGATTGCTACAACTGCAAGAACTTCAATCAACATATATGTGTTAAGTGAAATTGGAAATGAAAAGTGTTGTCTAGGAAAGGAAGATGAAATATATGGCACAGAATAATGGGTCACATAAATTTTGATAACCTTGTCAAAGTCAACAAAAGAGAAGCAGATAGAGAAATGCCCCAGATCACGAAACCAACCAACACTTTATGCAAGCATTGTCAACAAGGAAAGAAAACAAAGACTAGGTTCAAATCAAAGGAATATTTAATGACAAGACCACTGGAAATTGTGCACACTAATCTAGTTGTACCAACTACAACAAAGGGTTTAAAAGGTGAGAAATAATCTATGTTATTAGTTGATGATTATATAAGAATGACTGCAGTTTGTTTTCCAAAGAATAAGTTAGAATATTTTGAAAACTTTAAGATCTACAACGAAATAGTTGAAAATGAAATGGATTAAAAAAAAAAAATATTGAGATATGATAATGGAGGAGAGTTCACTTCAAAGGAATTTATGGACTACTACAGTAGTCATGGAATAAAAAGACAATTCTTCGTTGCTAGGACACCTCAATAGAATGGGGTTGTTGAAAGAAAGAACATGACAATACATGAAATGGCTCGAGCAATGCTAATGGATTCCAAATTCACAGATATATTTTGGACATGGGAAGTGCATACAACAATTCACATTCAAAATAGAGTAATTCTCAAAAACAACACCGACAAAACTCCCTATGAGCTATGGAAAGGATGACTAGCAAATGTGAAGCACTTTAGAGTTTTTGGAAGAAAATGCTACATCAAAAGAGAAGATGGAAGAATGGGAAATTTTGACTCTCGTGTGGACAAAGGATTAATTTTTTATTACTCAAGTACAAGGAAAGCATACAAGTTTTACAATATGAAATTGAACAAAGTTGTGGAAAGCATCAACGTAACAATTGATGAAACATGCTGACCAAAATCAAAGGAAAAAAAAATGAATCAATGGAATAACCTTTCGAAGAAGAAGCAAAATATGAAAAATAAGTAGAAGAGAAAGATGAAGAGAATACGACAGAAACATAAGAGAAAGTGCAAAAAGTGTCTCCAAAGACACTTAGGAGATGAGTACATAAGAATCATCCTTCAGATCAGATTATCAGAAACAAACACACCTAGCACTCTTATCTACAATTGAACCAAAATGTTTTGAAGAATACAAGAAGGATGAATTTTGGAATAAGTCCATGGATGAAGAATTGGATCAAATAGAGAAAAATGACACTTGGGAATTGGTTCCAAGACCAAAGAATAAGAATGTGATCGACACAAAATGGGTTTTTAGGAATAAATTGAATAAATATGGACAAGTTACAAGGAACAAAGCTATACTGATATGTAAAGGATATGCACAGATTGAATGAATTGACTTTGAAGAGAAATTTTCTCCAGTTACCAGAATGAAAGAAATCCGTTTTCTTTTAGCTTACACATGCTCCAAAAATATTAAAGTGTATCAGATGGACATAACATCATCTTTTTTGAATGGAGAACTTGAAGAATAAGTCTACATTGAACAACGAGGATGATTTCAGTTGTCAGAGAACACAAATTATGTGTGTAAATTAAAGAAGGCCTTGTATGTTATAAAACGGGCTCCTAGAGCATGGTACTCTAGACTGGATAAATATCTACAACATATAACATTCATAAAAGGAAGTGCAGACAACAAAATCTACATCAAGGTAAGTCAAGGTAATATTTTATTAATTGAAGTTTATGTTGATGATATTATTTTTGGTAGTGATGATGAAATGTTAAGATGGAAATTTGCAAAGGATATGCATAATGAATTTGA
This sequence comes from Picea engelmannii, assembly GCA_009831015.1. Taxonomy (NCBI): domain Eukaryota; kingdom Viridiplantae; phylum Streptophyta; class Pinopsida; order Pinales; family Pinaceae; genus Picea; species Picea engelmannii. The sequence continues at coordinate 591,164 of ML789759.1, read as the reverse complement.
AATGTCGTTACTTGGAGAACTATACTTCTTTTTGGGAATTTAAATATGTCAAAGAAACCAAGGAATTTTTATTTCTCAAACCAATTATATGAGAGAAATGCTAAAGAGGTTCGGAATGGAAGATTGCAAACTAGTTATCACTCCCATGCAAACCAGTTGCAAGTTGAGAAAAGATGATGATTTAAAGTCTACAGATCAGAGGAAATACAGGTCAATGATTGGAAACCTACTATATGTGAAAACATCCAGACTAGATGTAATGTAGGCAGTTGCATAGGTGGCACGATTTCAAGTAGCACCAAAGGAATCACATGTCTTAGCAGTGAAGAGGATTTTCATATATCTCAAAGGAACAAAAGAGTTTGGATTATGGTATTGTTGGCAGCCATATTAATCTCTATTTTTTACAAGCTGCCTACACAGGGTTCTTAAATTTTTATTACTCATCGCAACCTTTCTCATTAAACGACACCATTATTCTTCGCTTTTTGCATACCTTCTTTTCGATTTCGTTTTCACGACTGCAAGCGTGAAAACCCACAGTTGGAATTCATGGTTGATTACATTAACGGATTAATGTTCATTTGGTTTATCATGAACCTGATTGTTTACATGGTTATCACCCTTTGGTCTCGAAAACACCTTGGTTACATATGTATCAAAACACCATCCATTTAGCATTTGACTATTGTTAATATGGTTTTGATTTATAAAATCTTTGATGCAATGGTTTATTTGACATTTTGATCGACTCTTTGGGTATGCATACATTGGTTTTAAACTATTATGATTTTTATGTACCATTACACCAAGGTTTCTTTCAAGTACAGCCTGATATGATGTTTTTGCATGGCCTCGATCTACACCACTGTCCTCGCATGCATAACATTCATGCTCCTTCATAGCATTTCGAGATGCCTTTGCATTGTGTTGGGGAAGCTTGGGGCAAATGACTCTATTTCTATTCTGTCAAACCCTATTGCCGAATATCCTGTCGATTTTGTTCTATTAGCCATGGCCCCTGTAGTGAGAATTGAACCCAACGGTGTCCAGAATATGTTATTATTTGATAATGCCCGAGAAGACTTAGAGAGGAATGGTTGGTGGGTCTTTGTTCAGAAGTTCAAGGGTTTTAATTTAGCAGTTGCTCAACAATTTGCACTAACGTTCGATGGTTGCAGAGCTAAAATTGGAGATGTCTATCTTGAGTTAAACAAATATTTCATTAGCTCAACCACCAGTCTTCCAGTCGTGGGACAAAAGTGGTTTAAAAACTCAAAGGTTGATGAGGTTCCCTGGTCACTATTGTTTACCTCAAGGAGGATTATCAGTTGCGAAAAATGTATGCCTGTTACAGCTCTGAAACCTAGGTGGCACCATCTGTTAGCTATTGTCAAGCAGTTCGTTACCTGTGAAGGTAGATATGGTTTGGTTTTCTTATACCACTTGTGGTTTCTCATGAGTTTTATTGACTTTCCCCTAAACATGCCCTATTTTCTTCTTTGAAGTTTATACAAAACGACAAAGTGTTTTAAAAGGAAGAAAGTTGATTCTAGCATGTTCTACCACTGTTTGATTAAAATTATTATTGTTCATCAGTTGAATTTAAACGGTGATTGTTGGGATGCCTTCCTGTTAAGGAATGGTTTTACTAGCACTGAAATAGGACAAGTTGACAAGTTTGTCATGACAGAAACCCTCGTCGAGCCTGTTGTCCCTCCTCCTTCGCTCTTTCCCTCTGTGGAATCCTCGACCTATTCTAACACTACCCAACCTGACACACTACCAGATTCACATCCCAAAGGTGGTGTTAAGTCTGTTAAGAAATCTGCAAACAAAAAGTTTAAAGGTGATAGTGATATCAATTACAAGGGTAAAAGAGCCGCACGTTGGGTTTCATGATGAGCCCGGAATAAACCTAATCTCTGTACAGGACAAAACCCAATTGTGTTAAGCGAGGATTCCGATTCATAAATCGAACGGTTTCTAACCGACGAATATCCATATTCGTATGGACTTTGCTCTGGTAAACCTTATGATTTTGTGATGAACCTTCCACCATGTCCTAAAGACAGCCTCGACTTCCCTGGAATCAAGCTCAACAGTGAACCTATAGGCCGAATGGAAAATTCCCCACCTGTTAATACCATCACTGCTAACACACAGTCTATTCAGCCGCAATGCAATGAATGTCAGTCATGGCTTGAAAGGTATTACAGAGACGTTCCTTTACTTCAGTCTTGGATCAAATCCTTGGAGGGTCAGGTGAATTTGCTAATGAAGGAGAATGATAGAATACAAAATGTAGCCCAAACCAATGATAAAAGACAAAAAAACATAGGTTCTGTTGTTTTTAAGAATGTGGAAGAGCGACTGCCATTGTAAATTCGAAAATTGCTTGATTAAGACGAATCCCTTAATCTCAGGTATGGTGTTTTAAAAATAATTTTAGGATGATTTTGTTTTTGTTTTTAATTAGAATACATGATTTGTTTGCTTAAATTGCATCTATTCTGTTTTGATTGATTTAAATAAAACACAATTCTAGCTATAATTATAGCTAGCTACAGAATCGTGAGATTCTATAGCTAGTTACAAGAATTCGAATTATTTGTTTGAATAACTAAAAATGCATCTAAAATCTTTTATTCTTGTGTGTTTTCAGGAACATATGATTTCTATAGGAGATTTGAATCACCGGTGGCATCTCTTAGCATGCTATTTTTATGTTGTTTTAGAATAGGCTGTCAGTTTTGATATTGAATAGAATATGGGAGGTTGCATCCCCCACAATTCTTGGAACAAATTAGATGATTTCCACAGGAAACGTTTTGATCCTGTAAGCTATATAAATGTATTGTTTTGTGAGCTAAAACCATCACTCCCTGGGATCAGAAACTATGGATTTATGATTGACAAACTTGAATGGAAGTTGATGTTGGTACAACTTTAGCTTCGATATATTATATTTTTGTTCAAGTTTTGCTCATTTTTTATTTGTAATCAAATTGTGACTACTTTAGATATCATGATTTATTACAGATTGATGTGATGGGATTTATATGATGTCCATGTTTTATGTTTATCATATTATATATAGCAATTATCCTGTTCAAACTTGATGATTAGAAGGTTAATCTTCTTTATTCAATGAGCAGTTGTATGCAAATTTTTATAGCTAGATTTATCTTAATGTGATCATTTGTTAAATTATAGAATTGTTGTCACTACTTCTCTCATGTTCCGTTATCAACATTTGATCATTATTGCTTCCTATTTACGAGAAGCATTTGAAAAATCTGGTGCGGGTTGGCCCCATCAAATAGCGAAATTGAATACTGTGCACAGGACGAATAGGAGATGCGATTACAGGTCAGTTTGTTTGTCTTATTTTATTAGTTTAAATTAAAATAAAAAGTTCCTGTAATCTAAACACATTCTATTATTATTCTATGTTTTCAATTAGACAGTTAGCTATTTCATTTTTTGTTTATAAAAGTCATAAAAAACCAAAAACACTGAATGATAGTTTTGCTGTCATAAATCAATTCATATTAGATTTTCGCAGATTTTGATCAAAATTTTCATTCTGTAAATGTTATACATATATCAGAGATCTAATCATATTGTATATATAATATTGCAGAGCTATTTTATAAATATTAGTTAGTGAATTGTAAGTGTATTATAGGTCTGTATATAGTTTTCAGCAAGTGTTTTTTTTATTAAGTTAGTTTCTTTTGTTTTGTTTTTTTTACTTTCTTAGGACTTAAATGACCAACGGAGCCGCTAAACCCGTCGGAGTGAATCAATCCAAATGGCTTGGGTTAAGTAGACAACCCCATACCAGATTCACTCCTCCAGTTGACGAGCGGTCAATTTCGCCCGTCAACAGGTATCCAAAAGGAAATGATCTATCACTTATTGCCTACACATATGCAGACTGAGAAGGTTGTATTGATGACCAATGAAGCACCAATGGAGCAGATTTCTACTTTGGTGAGTGTTTAGTATCATGGATAAGAAAGAAACAACCATCAATATCTCTATCTACAGTCGAGGCATATTATATTGCAACAACAACATGTTGTACATAGGTTCTTTGGATGAAACAAACTTTGACAGATATGCAGGTTGAGTATGATGAGCCCATTCCAATCTATTGTGATAATACAAGCACCATTAGTATCTCAAATAACCCGGTGATGCACTCCAAGACAAAGAACATTCCAATCAAGTATCACTTTATACAGGAACAAATTGCATAAAAGAACATCATATTTGAGTATGTGGGCACAAAAGAACAAGTGGAAGACATATTTAAAAAACTACTTCCACGGGAAGCCTTTGAGTATCTTCACCAGAGACTCAAAATTATTTCTACTCCAAAATGAATGATTTTGAATGCTTATCTTATATGTCTTATATGTACACGAGGAAGAACCATAAAGAGCAGCCCCGAATGGAAAGATACCTTTTCCATTGATGACAAAGGGGGAGATATTCATCAGATGTAATGGACAGATGCATGGTTCCAGGGGGAGAAATGGTCACAGATATGCAGAGGACAAAGGCATGTTTCCAGGGGGAGCATGAGTGATATGAATTTATTATTGCATGACATAATTTTAGTTTTGTATCAGAGTATTGCCATCGATGCCAAAGGGGGATATTGTTTATTAATGTTGGTTGTCATTGATGTCAACCCTTGAAGAAATCTCGGTAGCACAAAGGTTTGGGTAATGGAACCAATTTTGTTTGATGTAAATATGACTCATTATTGTCTTGTCATGGTTGGTAATAAGTACAAATGGATGAAATCCAAAGTGGCCCCTTTATGGTGAAATCCCTCACGGGAAGACACTTTATGGATTGAGTTATCCTAGAAGTATGGTTAGAGAACCCATGCTTATTTGTGGAATAATGAGATGAATATAAGTGAATTCGTCAGTGAAACTATCATATATGGATAGTGCTTGTCATTCCATTTCCAGTGGTATGTAGAACATCATATAATTCCTCACGGTTAGAGAGTTATGGCCATAAGAAGTTGGAGAACCAAGGTTTGTGTAATGGAACCAAGTTTGTTTACTGGATAATGGTATGATATTTGATATATTTTTAGGTAATACTATTCTTTATGGATAGTACATGTCATTCCATTTCTGTTGGTATGTGGAACATCATATAACTCCTCATGGTTTGAGATTTATGGCCTTACGAAGTTGGAGGACCCTCATATGTCATCTAGAAGCCCCAAAAGGTCAAAGTAGTCAAAGTCGTTTAAGAGATTTTAGAAGGTAAATAATAAAGTGAAGTGATGAGTGTACTATAATTTAATGTGAATACAAAATAAATTATTTCAATAATTAATTTAATTGAAAAATTAGAAGTGGTTTAACCCTAAAATAAGGAAAGTGAGCAAAGTGACCTAGAAGATGTTTTTAAGGAAGCTACTTGGAGAGTATAAATAAGAGGCAAGGACCTCTCATTTTATATCACACTTGAGCATATTGAATATATATATGTTTCTAAGGTAACCAAAGGATATCTAAGCTGAATTTTAGAGCGAAGGTGAAGAAAAGAATGTCGGAATTCAAGGGAGGATAAATTTTTTTGATGATGCTTTCTAAGGTTGGTGCAGGGTTGATGCACTTGTTTATGGTATAGGTTGATTACAGGTTGAGGTACAGGTTGATGCATGGTTCAAGTTTATTGGTACGGGTTTACAGTGGTATATCTCACAGTGATAGTGTGACATTGGTTCTATCATTCTACTTCTACTTCAGGGTAGTTGGATGAGGCAAGTACAGGTGGTTGTAGCCACCTTCTGGTTGTAGGTTGTAGCTTGAAAAACTAGGGGGTTGGAGCCTCCTTCCAGTTGTAGCTGGAAAACAAAGGAATTTTGTGCTTCCAATGAATGTAATTCTTCAAGACATATAAGAAAAAACATTCTGTGGTTTTCTCCTGCTTTGAGTTTCCATGTAAAACACTGGTGTATTGTGTATGTGTATTATTGTTCATTTGTTCATTGCTCATTATTGGATGATAATTCTAAATTGATATAACACTTGGAGTATTTGGTTAAAAAGGATTATAATTTCTCTATTACTAATTCACCCCCCCCCCCTCTCAGTAATCTAACAGCCCCCTCAAATATTCAAGTGAATAGGAGAGGGTCCCTTCCACAATATGATCCAATGTATGGTGGTGCCCTACCTCAAGGGGTTTCTTATCATAAAATGTTATTTTATTATACATTTTTATTTGAATATTTGAGGTGTTTCTTTATGCAAGTATTTGTTTCTTAAAAAGTGTTATTAGAGCACTTTCCTTGGCAAGAAATGTGGACAATATTTTTTATTTTTGCATATTTTTTCGAAGAATAAAAGAGGGACACTAAATTTTGGACAATTTCTATATATTTATGTGAAAATTTCACAAAAACATGTTGTAGATATGAGTTCCTATCATAAAAACACCCAATTAAAAAACAAACATCAAAAGTGGAGTCCGGGAAGTCAAGAATCAACTTTTAAAATATATAAATTTTCAGGGTTTTTTCCACGGACAACGACGCAGATGTTTTTTTTGTAGCACTTGGAGGTTGAATCTACTAGAAAAAATTACATATATGAGTTCCTCTTTTAAAAATAGTTTATTTCAAAAAACAAATCACCCAAAACAGAGCTCCAAAAGTGAATATATTGTTGATTTAAAATCATCCATTTTGGGGGGTTTTCATGACGATGACGGGACTACATAACTCATAAATTTTCACAAAGTGCTCAGATTGATACCAGATCAGTGCCATTGGATATATAATTTTAATATATTTCTTTTGTTATATTATATGTGGTATTTAAAATGGATATTCGACTTCTCATGGAAATTAGACGGAAGATTGAAACCCTTGAGCACCATCTCCAAGGTGTAAAAGTTGTCAGTGACAGTTGTGACAATGTTCAATTGTCCTTGGCTCACACACATGAGAGATATCTTATGGAGGATATCATGGATTCATATACTCAATAATTATATGCATGGTATGGTTTTGAGGCCAATTGTGATGATTGATATATGGATAGTTGTCATTTCTAGTCTGACAACCACTTTTATATTTTATTTGATGACTCTACTCTACCTTATGCAGAGAACATCAATGTGACAAATCATGAGCCAATTGTGATTACCAGTGTGCATCCTGCATATTATACAGTGGTATCATTCCTTCTAGATTCATTTACAACCCTTTGCCACTGTGTGAATGGATCTTCTTATTTGGATCCACATGACAGGTGTCGGTCTTTGGAACATCATTTTTAGTTGGTTATTAGGTTTCACTATCTTCCGCATGGAGTTCACATGAGAACTTGGATAGGAGACCTCGGTTTACAGTGGCGTTTGGACTACTTCAACATGGTGTATTTCATTTCTACATGGGACTATGGTTCTATAGTCTACTTCAACACTGTGGTCCACACTTATCCATGGGACCCTGGTATATGGTTTTACACCCTCATAGCAAGCGTTGAGGACAACACTTTCATAAGAGGGATGGAATGTTAGGTAGCTAGAGAGGTAGTGGAGGGCCCAGAGGGCCCATAGTGATAATATTGGAGGCTATTAAATGTAAGGTGGACTAGGTCCACTATAGTATTAAATAAGGCCCACTATGGTAGTTAGATATAATAAATGTAAGAGGACTTACTAGAAGTTATACTTCTAGAAGGCTCCTCCTCTAGAATTTTCTTAGGTGGTTGGTAGAACTATATAAAGGGATTCAAGCAATATACTGGGATAAGAAGATAATTATTGTAGTTGGAGAAATAGCTCAATAAGATGATTCCCCCTCGAAGAGGAAAGTGAACATGAGATGATCCCTTCCATAATAGGATCCATTGTATGGTGTTGCCCTACCTCAAAGGTTTTTTTATAATAAAGAGTAGTTTTATTATATATTGTTCTTTGAATATTTGAGGTGTTTTTGTATGAAAGTATTTGGTTCTTAACTGTCCTTGGCTTGAAGAGCACCACCTTCTTTCATAAATGACTGTATAAAAACTCAATATACTTGAGGATTAAATATGGGTTGTTGGGAGAGATACCCAACATGATGGCCATCTTTCTGAACTAAGTGGTGTACTCATATACACTTTTTCCTTGCCTCTTCCTAAAGTCCTCCCACCTAATTCCTATAGGATCACCATCTATCCTAAGTGTTTCTGTATGGATCTCCCACTAGGTTAAAGCATGACCTTATAACTTCAATATAACAAATGAAATCTTTTTCTTTTCATCTATATGGTGAACGCTAAAATAAACTTCTATTTGTTGCAACCAATGATTCAATTTTAATGCATCGATATCACCTTGATATGGCTTTATGTCCACTCTTTCTTCCATCTTGAATAAGGATTGTGAAGGGTTCACAGTACTCTAACTCAAATACTCTTTTTTGGATTCTTTCTGCGACTACTTTCCTTCCTGATCTTCTGATTTCCTCTCTGATATGTTCTATGAGTTAGAGCCTCCATCATATTCTAAAAGTTTGATCTAGATTACTAGGGCCTCCATGAGGAGGTTCATATTGAAATTTATGTCAAAAACTTGTGATTCCAACCTCTCAAATCCCCCTTTTGCCGAATCTCAAGGGTTATTATGAGCAAACTCATCTACCATGGCTAGGGTTTGTGTGACTTCTCCTTAATCCAATTATTGGTTTCTGCAACTTCCCACAAATACCCAAAAGAAACCTTCTCCGGTACCAATATGATATGTAAAAGCAAGTGTCATTTCAATGAAGAATTATCAGCCAATAGTTGCAGAGTAAATAAACAATGAACAAATGAGCAATCATACACATACACAGTACACCAGTGTTTTTACGTGGAAACCCAAAGTGGGAGAAAACCACATAATTCTTCTTTTTTATATGTTATTAATAATTACATTCCTTGGAAGCACCAACTTCCTTTTTTTTCCAACTGCAGCTGGAAGGAGGTTCCAACCCCCTAGTTTCTCAGGATACAACCTGAGGGAAGTTCCAACTCCCCAATTATCTGGCTACAACCAAAATAAGGCTACAACCCCCTATGTTCTCTGGCTACAACTGGAAGGTGTCTAGAACCACATTTCCTTTCCCCGTCCAACCACCTTGACGTAGAAGTAGAATGATGGAATCATTATCACACTATCACTGTGAGATATACTGATGTAAACCTATACCAATCAACCTGCACCAAACAACCTGTAACAACCTTTACTTTAGTCTCACATGAAATTTTTTGGATTAGTCAACAACCCTAAAATAGAATGACCCACAAGCTAAAATTTTTATCACAATCACTTGGATATGTTTCATCAACGACCTCCAGATTCATGGTCTGAATCATTCTAGAAAAAAATTTATTGCAAAAATGGTGAGATGACCTGTAAATAACATACCTTAGAAAGAATCATCAAAATAATTTATCCTCCCTTGAATTTCGGCCTTATTTACTTCACTTTCCCTTTGAAATTCGCCTTAGATATCCTTTGGTTACCTCAGTCACTTGTAGATATTCAATATTCTCAAGTTTCATTAAAATGACAGACCCTTACCTCTTATTTATACTTTTATGTAGCTTCCTCAAGGGGTTACCTTCTAACCATCTTAAACCACTTTCCTTATTTTAGGGCTAACCCACTTCTAACCACTTTTCCACTTAGTAATTTCTCCATTAACTTTATTATTTAAATAATT
>ML789759.1:546437-580996 GCA_009831015.1 Picea engelmannii | reverse complement strand
AAAAATGATTCGCCCAAATTCCATAGAATAAAATTATTTAACCTTAAAAATCGCCAAAACCTTAAAGAAACTATATAAAATCCTTAGAAATTTGAATATTTTTACAAAACTTTCGCCAAACATTTTACATTTTGCATATTAAGAACTAGCAAGATTAGCCCAGATTTCTACATTTTAATATAAATTTTCATCCTTAAAATCATCCTTGGATACTCCCCCTGATTGAACTCTTCCTAAAAATGATCTCCCAACATGAATTATCCTCTTTATGGTTCTTCCTCATGTAAAAATAGGACATATAAGATAAACATTCAAAATAATTCATTTTGGAGCAAAAATTACTCCGAGTCTCTGGTGAAGATACTCAAAGGATTCTCATGGAATCATTTTTATAAATATGTTTTCCACTTGTTCTTTTGTGCCCACATATTCAACTCTAATGTTCTTCCTTGATCTTTATTCAACTCTTATTCAACTTTGATGTTCAATGAATGATATTCTTTGTGGTGTAGTCCTTATGAATTTCTTCCTTGACTGATCATGATCATGATTGAAGCTTCTTTGTGGCTTGAGCATGTATGGTCTTATTGAAGATGTATCTTCAATAATTTTCTTAGATTCTGGTTGACCATGATTCATTCCTCTGAGTACTTCTACATAACTCTTTCTATTTTCTTCATTCTTCTTTTCAAGCAACTTAGAGTGCTTCTCTTCATTCTTTATAAATGATGTGGATGTTTCTGTCTCTTCAAATTTCTTATTGAGCTTGACGATTTTAATTATGAATGTGACAACTTCTTCTTCAAGCTTCTCAACCTCTTCCTCTTTTTTCATTATCTGAGACTTCATGACTTCTTTCATTCTTTTTTCTTCTTCAAGTTGGATTTTTAATGTGATTATTTCTTCTTCAAGTCCTTTCTCTTCTTGACCAAACTATGCCTCAAGTTGGTTTAGATTGTTAGTTCTTTCCTTAAGATGATCTGTCAATATATTATCTCTCATTTATGCTTCCTCATTCTGTGTTGCTATGTTGGATTCCAAATGTTTGTTTTGATATTCAAGATTTTCTTCGATCTTTCTAGCTTCATCTAACTGAGTTCTTAAATTCTCGATGACATGTTGGGATTCTTAAAAAATGTGAACACTTTCCCTTTGTTTTATCAATTATTTCTTGAGTGACTTGTTTTCTTATTTTCTTTTCTTAGGCCATCTAAAGCACTAATCAATTCTTCTTCATAATTGTCTTCTTTTTCAATTAGTTTTTTTGTCTCATTTCCTTCATGGCATTCTATTTCAATATGTCTTCATTTTTCACAATTAAAGCAAAACAACATACCTTTGTTGATTATGTACTCTTCATATTCTGAATTTGTTTGACATGGTGAACATATTTCTTTTTGATCTATACCTGCATCTTCTTTAGCATTTTCAGAATCTGTGATGGGTGAAGAATATATATCATGTAAATTATCCCAAATTTATTTGGTTGATGAACATTTACCAACCTTTTCTCTTACTGGATTAGGTAATCCTTCCTAGATGAAATCCATTGTTATTTTTTTATTCTTCTTCAATTCCTTCTTTGTTGCAGTCTTTGCCATTTTTGAACTATCATATCCCATAACGAATGATAGCCAAATATAATACCCTTGTGCCTATAAAAATACTTTCATCCTTCCACTCCACATCTCATACTTTAAACCATTATGACCATTGAAAAATGGTACTCCATTCTCATAATAATCCATGATCGCCTTCCAGTGGTTAAATTGTTTCTTGAAGGAACCTTCTCTGATTTCAATTGTTGGATTACTGAGAGAGGGGGTGAATGAGTAATAGAGAAATTTAATCCTTTTTAACCATAAAATGAAAGTGTCATATCAATGTATAATTATCATCCAATAGTTGCAGAGTAAATAAACAATGAACAAATGAGCAATCATACACATACCCAATACACCAGTTTTTTTACGTGGAAACCCAAAGCGAGATAAAACCACATAATGTTTTTTTTTATATTTTTTTAAGAATTACTTACATTGGAAGCACCAAATTCCTTTGTTTTCCAACTGCAAGTGGAAGGAGGCTCCAACCCCCTAATTTCTCAGGCTAAAACCCCAGGGAATATCCAACTACCCAATTCTCTAGCTACAACTAGAAGGAGGCTATAACCCCCTATGTTCTTCGGCTACAACCGGAAGGTGGCTACAACCACCTATCCTTGACCCATCCAACCGCCTTGACATAGAAGTAGAATGATGGAATCATTATCACACTATCACTGTGAGATATATTGTTGTAAACTTGTACCAATCAAACTAAACTAAACAAATTGTAATCAATATGTATCATAAACAAGTGCATCAACCATGCACCAACCTATACCTCAACCTATACCATCAAGCAGTGCATCAACCATGCACCAAATAACTTGTAACAACCTATACCAAACAACATGTAATCAACATGTACCATAAACAAGTGCATCAAACATGCACCAACTTGTACCTAAATTTTTACCATCAATGATTGCATCAACCATGCACCAAATATGTACCAATCATGCATCAAATACACATAAATTATGAATCATCAATATGTCCCAACATCATCAACTATACACCTTATGTATGTGCCAAATCATCAACTACTTGTCTCAACCATGTACCCAACATGTACCTCAACAATACACCAATATAACAATCAAAATTTATCTAAAAATTCATCACTCTATCCATAAACCCAATACCATAAACCATTACATCAAAACATGTGTCACAACCTCATTGTTATACAACCTCTATCTGTAACATACCTCAACCAAAATTCCTCAGAAATTTCATCATCCAAATATAATTTTTAACTCTGTAATAGACCTGGTGTATATGATCACATACTTTCAAACCTTCCTTAACTTTAACAACAAGAGACTAGAATTTTAATCAAACTTTACTTTAGTCTCACATGACTAATTTTGGATTAGTCAACAACCCTAACTTGAAATAATCATAACTATGTACCTATAATGAATGAATATCTGAAAATAGTACATAGTGTTATTCAATGTCTTTTATGCAATCCCTCCAGGTTTCACTACTTGGAACCTCTCAAAAAAGGAGTTATAGAAAAAATGGCATGCCTTATTGAATTCTAGCTTATTCTAGAGAGCTAACTTGTAGATCATGCCCCGCATGGAATATTTTTTGTATGGATATGAAAATGGTACACATAATACTAAGGAATTTACTCTAACCAATACATTTGTTCTTACTGAATTTGGATCTTTTATGAATAAGTTATGACGTTTTTACCCGAAACACTTGTTTTAGACTAGTTTCAAAACTAGCCACAAACCCTATTTTCCACGGAGTGTAACTCCAAAAATACAATGACCCACAAGATGAAATGTTTATCATAGCTACTTGGATATGTTTCCTCAATGAGCTCCAGATTTCACGGTCTAAATCATTCTAGAAAAAAAGTTATTGCGAAAATGGTGAGATGATCTGTAAATAACATACCTTAGAAAGCATCATCAAAGCAATTTATCCTCCCTTGAATTTTGGCCTTCTTTACTTCACCTTACCTCTGAAATTTGCATTATATATCCTTTGGTTACCTCAGTGACTTGTATATATTCAATATGCTCAAGTTTCATGAAAATGAGAGACCCTTGCCTCTTATTTATACTTTTATGTAGCTTCCTCAAGGGGTTATCTTCTAACCATCTTAAACCACTTTCCTTATTTTAGGGCTAACCCACTTCTAACCACTTGTCCACTTAGTAATTTCTCCATTAACATTATTATTTAAATAATTTATTTTATATCCACTTTGACTTATAGTACACTCATCACTTCACTTTATTATTTAAATAATTTCTTCTTTGCAACCACTTTGACTACTTTGAACTTTTGGGGCTTCTAGATGACTCATGATGGTTCTCCAACTTCACATGGTCATAACTCTCTAACCGTGAAGATTTATGTGACATTCTACATACCACCATAAATGCCATGACATGTAACATCCATCTAGAATAGTCTTACCTTAAGATATATTAAAACTCATATCATTTTACATCAAACAAACTTGGCTCCATTACCCAAACCTTTGTTCTACCAGAATTTGCTACCGGAATTTCTTCAAGGGTTGACATCAATGAAAACCAACCCAATTGATAAAAAAAAATAACTTGTTCGCCACTTGTAATTCATTCCCTTCCCTTGGGAAATTAGGATAACATAATGTTATAATACTTAGTACTTTACGAATAATATTATTTTATTTCTTCGCTTGAGCTCCCTTGACTTAGCCCCTCTTCCTTAAGCCCTTAACCCCCTTTCCCTCTTGTGGAATACTATCCCCCCATACTGTTTTGTTTGAATTGGTCTAAAATAGCGATGTATTTTATTAATAATATGAGTGATTACATAATACGATGATAGGCTCACTAGCCTTTTAGCATCTAGGTTCTCCGGCCTAATAATCACACAAGAACTTTGTCCTATAACATCTTCTATCACTAGCCTATAAAACATATGCACATTTACAATTGGGGTTTATCCTGGGGGTATTATAGCCGAGATAAAAACAATAACTTTAACCCAAAAAGGATCCATGTTGGTGAAGCAAGTGGGATATAAGTCCCTCATTTATGGATTAGAATTGCAGAGCATCAATTTAGCAAGAACATATCAAACAAGTTAAGAAAATTAGTGAGAGAAAGATTGTCTAGAAGTAGTTCAAGAAGCAATTTATCAAAAGTATCTCTGTGACAAGTACTATGAGGTTAAAATCAAGGAATTCCATGAATTAAAGTTAGGAAAAATAAGCATAGAGGAATATGCAAATGAATTCTTTGATCTGTTTAGATATGTCAAGGACATCATAGATGAGAAGTTGAAGATTCATTGCTTCTTAAATGGATTTCCTCAATTCTACGACGAGAATATTGAATTTGATGATTTTGGGACTTTTGATGAGGAATTTGGAAAGGATAAATATTGATATGAGAATAACATAAAAATATAGAGGTTCACAAGAAATGGAAGGAGAAAAAGGAGAATCTTTACGAAAGAAAGAAAAGGTTCGAGCCTCATTACAAAACCTAGGCAAAGAATTTCCAACATAATCAAGTAGCATGAAGGGGAAATAACTTTGTTGAATCAATGGGAAAGGGGCCAGGAGATCCTATTTAATGTTGGATATGCGAGGAAGATGATTTGCTAAAAAAGTTCCATACCAAAAGGAGAACACTAGGAATGTTCAAAACATTTGGGAGGCTATAATTTCCAATGATGTAGTAAGTACTATTCATCCTAAATTTTTCAAACCATGTGTCTTAAGAATCGTAAGAATAGTATGTCATGGTTATTTCAATTAACCATTGGAACCAAGAAAATAATCAGGGAACTGGTGGAGATATGTCTGTTTGAACTAAATGGATCTTCACATGGGAAAACTTGAACATATTTCCACTTGGTTTATATGATGTTCTCATTGGTGGATTGGTTGGAATTACATTGAATTAATATTTATTTCTACAATAATACCTTTTATTGCATTAGTGAACATGGAAACTCAAGAACGATAGGTATTCCAAAGGTGATCTCTATTAGAAAAATTTCAGCCTTGCAATTGAAGAAGTTCTCTAGAAAGGGGTGTCAATTGTATGCAACCTATGTATTGGAAACATTGGAGTACAAAGGCACAAATCCCAATAAATATCCTTTATTAAAATAATTCAAATGTGTATTCCCTATGATGTTTCAAGATTACTCCCAAAAAGAGATTAAGTTTTCAATCAACCTTATTCTGGGAACTATACTAGTGTCTAAGTCTCCTTTTAGAATAATTTTTGTAGAACTAATGTTGATGAAAATGAAATTGCAAGAATTACTAGATAAATGATACATTTGGCTAAGTCTATCCCCATGGGGAGAAATCATCGTATTTTTCAAAGAGAAATATGGAACTCTCTAGCCATTTATTAACTATAGACAACTAAAAAAAGTAATAGTGAAGAACAACTTTCTATTGCCTTGAATTGTTGTTGTATTTGACCAAATGAGAAGGGATATCATAAAGTCGTAATTAAGGAAGAACAAATCCATAAGACAACATTCAAAACAAGGTATGGTCATTGTGAATTTGCAGTTATGTCATTCAATTTAATAAATGCACCAACTACATTCATGTGTCTGATAAACAATGTCTTCAGTAAATACTTAGACAAGTTTGTGCTTGTTTTCCTTGATGATAATACGATTTATTTGAAATATGAAGAAGAGAAAAATGAGCATTTTTGAATGGTTTTGAAAGTTTTAAGAGAATACAATATGGATACAAAACTCAACAAATGTTATTAATGTGATATCTGTCACAGGTCTTGCTAGTTATTATTGGAGATACACCTATGGATTCTCCAAGATTACACACCCAATAACTTCTTGGGGTTATGATGAGGGATGGAGCTCTACAGTCCACACCTGTTGTCATATGAGTTTTCATGACATGGCCTCAGGCAAAGAACTAGCTAGCCGATCCCACACTTTTTCTTGAGATCGTAGGGCTCCACTTTCCCATAATATTAGTCAGCAGTGGTGGAAGAATCTGTGGGTCTTAGAAGCAACTCGAAAGGTTATTTCTTGGAGATAAGATTTGATCTAATGGCCACATACGAAGATGAAGTCAACTACTCTATGGATCCGGGTGAGATATTACCCTGGATGGGGATAGCTGGTAGCCCCATATACCCCAATCTGGTGCATTTGGTGGAGGTAGAACCCTCAGAAGTATGGGGTTATTTTTTCTCTTAGTTGTTAGGGGTTACTAGTGTTTTCTCTGGGTCAGTGTCAGGATCACTCTCTTGGCTAGGGGGGGAGAATAGGAATGTTGAGGTAGTGGCGAATGGGGGCATCGCAAGCATCAGACAAGTTCCTCACTCTATTCCAAGGTGAATTCCACCTCTTCTAGACCCTAAGGGAACCTTCTCCCCTTTTCATAGTGGGTTTTTCTCGATTTCATCCCCAGAAAAATTCTCCTGGTCATGTCCCGATCCCAAAATGACTCTTCCATCATGATTTAATTAGGGGGATTTGGCAAGTTTATCTAAAATCTCTCTGGAAGAGGCATTCGAGGGTTATAAATTAGGGTTCATGAACTGACAGACTTTGGATCAGGGTCCATCATTAGATTTCTTCTACCCTTATATGGATCAAGGTTTGTTCTTGGATGAGGTGTCAAGGAAGTCAGTGGAAGGGTTTATTGCCTCAAAATTTCATCCTTCAAACCTCAATGAGAGGGATTCATTCTTTTGTGGGGATCTTGCAGGTAATGCACATTTAACACTATATCAAGGTCTAATAGGTTCTCCAGGGAATAGGAGAATGAAAAAGAGAAAGTGCATTGGATCCTCAAAGGCAGACCCCAATTTCATTGTCAGAGAAGGCTTAATTATGTCCGAGGTGGCGACGATGGTTGATAAAACCATAGTTGAAAATGTGTATGGTTGACATTTCAATGAGAAGAATATGAAGACCTAGGCTGAGAAAAACTTGGGTGCGACGTTGAACCCACCACCCAAAATTAATTGACTCTCCAGGGTTCAATTCATAATTATTTTCTTGGAGCCTATCTAGGTGAGGATTTTTCTTCAAAAATGTTGGTCAATTAAGTCTTCTCCGATCCTATTGAATTTATGGAACCCCACCTCTGATGCAACAAGTTATCATCTGGATTCCATCCCAATCTAGGTGTGATTGGTGGGCCTCCCTTCTCACCTTTGGATTGAAAAATGTTTCCAAGCTATTGAGAATTTTTGGGGGGAGTATTTGGCCATTAATATGGGATTCATATATTCATGGGAGATGTCAGTGGCAAGCATTTTGGTCTCATTGAATATTCAATATGGGATTTGGTAATACCTTAATTTGACAGACTTGGGAAGGACCAGGGTTCAAATCCTAAACTATGAAGGGGTGTCTTTCCAGTGCAGGAGATGCCACTAATATGGTCATGTTTTTATGGATTGTAGGAATTCCACGTGGAGGTGCTACAACAGTTGACCCTCCTCCGCAAACAGGCCCGATCAGGGGCATCAAAAGGAATTTGTAACCCACTCTCCCTCCTCGTTGTCGACTTGGGTGGGTACCCCAATAGATGATCAAGTAGAGTCCATGAACATATTGGTTGATGGGTTAGGTTCTCCAGAGGGGGATGATTTGGTTTTGGTTCCAGTCTCAAGGGATTTGGTGAGCACAAATATCATCCCAGAGGTAGCTTATCAACAATTGATCAACAATTTATTGGGTATGCACCTCTCTATTTCTCATCGAGTTAATGGATTGATTGAATCTTTCAATTTTTTTATGGTGTACTATAACTACTCACTTTGGGATATCCCTTCCCCAAATAATGCTACACCAAATTATTTCTCTATTCTATCACATTCCCCTTTTCTGTCATTGGTTGACTACACTCTACACTTGGACTCACCTCTTGGATCCCTAATTTCTTTGACATTGGAGGAATCTCCCTCTGATGGCTCTGAGGACTCGACCATTCATTTCCAACTTCATAATAGATCAATATCCATTCCCACAGTAGATAATAGAGGAATGGGTGCTAACCCAAAGATTCTTAAGACAAAAAAGGGTCATGGAATAAATTCACATCTTTCCAAGGCACAATATGGTGCTTTAGTTGATATTGCTTCAGGCAAAAAACGGTCAATCCTAGGGGCACTTAGAGTATAAAAATCCCTCGAAGGGGTTCCCCCATGAAACTCCTCACCTATAATTGTAGGCTTTTGGTGATCCCCCAAAGAAATTTTCTCTGAAGCGGCTAGTAACAACACACCAGCTTGTTGTAGTTCTTTTTCAAGAAACCTTTGTAGATGAAATCACGACCACCAAGATACTAACTTCTCTTCTTCTGGGTTGGACTTTTCTAGGGATAGATGCCTGGGGTAGGTCAGGTGGTCTTGTTTTAGGCTAGAGATATAAGAGTATTAAGCTTCTGAACTCATGGTATTTGGACTCGAGAGGAGAATTTCTGATGGAAGGAAGTGGGGTAGAGGTCTGAATAATCAATGTATATGGACTTCATTCAGATTAGAACATATTTTGGGAATGCATGATTGGTAAATACCTTTTGAATTTTGACAATCTAATTACTGAAGGTGATTTCAATTTCTCACTGGGGGAAGCTGAAATTTGGGGTCCCTGGGCCCACCCTGACAATTAAGCAACATTATTCATCAATCTTTTGTTTTCCAAAGGAATTATTGATATAGCACCCGTAAAGCTACTACCCACTTAGAGTAATATGAGGGTAAGGGAGGATCATGTTTCTAATAGGTTGGACCACTTATTGATATATGAAACCATGAAATTGCTTCCATTTCAATTTCATCAATGGATTGGGAGTGGATCTAAATCAGATCCCTCCCCAGTTTGGTTTGAATTTGAAGGTGGTCCTCAAAATCATGCCTCACCTTTTTAATTGAACTCTTCCTAGTTAGTGGATGAGGGTTTTTAGAAGATGATTAAGTCTAACTGGATTGGAATAATGGATTTTGAGGGCATCCTGACTGTTTTTCAATTCACATAAAATATTAGAAGAATAAAAAAGCTATCCATCCTGGGGGAATTTTTAAAATGGAAAGAAGATGAGCAGGGACTTTAAAGTATAGAGGTACAATTGGAATTGATCTATCAAGATTTATATTATGGGTTCACTTTGGAATCCTCTAAATACAATCTGAAAAGGCTCAAGGCAAGGCGTAGACAATTGCTGGAAGATCAAGAAGCAACGTGGAGGCTTAAAGGTAGAGCAATTTGGCTTGAGAACAGAGATGAGAATACAAAATTGTTTCAAGCATACACAAAGGGGCGGAAAGAAACCAACAAAATATGGATTTTAAAGGATCAGTATGGAAGATCAGTCACTTCTTTCAAAGGGCTTGTGAACATGGGTAAAATCCATTTCCAGTCTTTATTCAAAGTAGAAATGTGTGTGAACATAGATGACATTATAAAATTGGCATTATAATTTCCTAGCTTTATGGATGAAGAAGGGAATTGAGAACTCTATGCAGAAGTCACTTAAGCAGAATTGAAAGAAACTCTTCATAGCTTTCAAAAGGATAAAAGTCCAGATCCAAATGGTTGGACAATTGAATTCTACATGGGTTTTTTTAACCTTATTGGAGGTGATCTACTAAAATTCATTGAGGAATGTAGAACCAATGGAAAAATTCACAGTCCTTTCAACACCACCTTTATTTCAACACCACTGGACATCTTTTATAGGAAAGTAATGTTTCTTTGGAAATGAGCATGTGCAAGATAAATATGAAGTGGAAGGACTTTGGATTTGATGAGGCTACATGGGATCTAAAGGATTCCATGAAAGAGCCATACACTTTTTGTTATAATATCAAGCTACATTGATGATGGTGCAATTGCAAGGGGTAGGGGAATGCAATATCTAGGTTTTGACCCTTTGGATGTAGTGGGTTGAGTTATGTATAAATGATAAACAAGTGTTTATAATGATGGGAGTCAAACCATTTATCTTATATAAAACAACCTCTTATGTAAATGATGTAAATATCTTGTATGGATTCCTAATATGGATCTTAATTCCAAGGCTCAACTAGTGAATGATTAGGCATTAATTGCAGTAATCATTCCATTCTATATACCATGTGTTACAATTTCCATGGTATACTCAAGATATGTAAATATTGTTTCAAAAATTATATAAAGGTTGAAGTTAGATGTAGAGAGTATGAAAGGGAATATGAGTCCACTAGATGGGAAGAGGAAAGGGGGTATGTTGTAACCTTATTAAAATTCCTTAATTTTGATATAGTTAGTAGTATTAATTAGGATATTTTTAATAAATAGGATGAATTTAAAATATGTTTAAATTTATTATTCTTTAATTTGTCTATTAATATATTAATTTATGTGTTTGAAATTTTTAATATAACTTTATCCATTTATTATATTATTTTAATGAAGTTTTCTCTTGAATAAATGCAGATTAGATTGAGCTCATCCAAAAATTCATATTTTATCAAGCATAAATTAACGTTCCATATTTAATTTTGGCCCTCGAAGTATGCCAAGACCACCGGGACACTGGTCCACCAGAAGAGATTGCCAAATATTTTGTATTAGTTCTGATTCAGATTCAATCGACCGCTGAGGAATTGGGTTGACTGGGCACTTAACCATACTAATGAACCACATAGAGCTTCGTAATATTCATGTTCACATTCAAACTATATGGGAGAGCCTTTACAATATAAAATCATCAAAAGAGTATCTCACAATGAATGTGGGATAAATGATCAACTCTATAAATCGACGATCATTATTTCTTTCCAATACTCATCTGATGGTGCTAAGTTTTATGGCTTCTCCAGAGCCAATTTTGGGTATCCGATGAACATGGATTCAATAAGGATGTTGAAGGTTCAAAAATTTGCACAATTGGATAAGGTACGAGGTGACATAACAAGCTCAGATTGAGGAATGTGAGATTCATCATAACTAAATTGAAAGTTCGATTCCAATGGATATGGTCATTTTTTTATTTTATTCGAGATGCCCTCTCTAAAGAAATTGTGGATATGAGATTTATTTCAGGATTCAATTTGTAAAAATAGGAAGATAGAGAGCTATAAAAGAAACAATTTTTGTGAGATTAAAAATAAAATTAGGGAAAAAGAGGACTTTTTTCTATAGAAGAAAGACTAAAGATTTTAATGAAAATATTTTTTATTCTTAGATATTTTCATGATCTCAATTGTTTTGGTTTGTTTATTTGTTTTTTTCATGTTTTCTAGTGTTTCATAATCATTCAAAACATGCATATGATGTTATAAGGGTAATAATTTGGCACGACCACCACTATTGCAAATTAATACAAAAAATTATTAAAGGATACAAATTTCATCAATGGTGTTGTTAGTATTATTTTGACTTGTTTATTATTCATTAATCCTTATGAATGGAAATACAATATTTTTTTTTTCATTAATTATTTATTAACTCCGATACATTTCTATTTATTAATTCTTCTATTGAAATAAAACAAGAATTATTCAATTAAGAATACCTTGTTTTCTTTTAGTTTTTTGTAATCCTACATTCTTCTTTCCATCCTTTTGACATTATAAAATTTTCTAAAATACTAAAATCATGCCTTTCAATTTCTAATAATTATATTTGTTAAGTACTAGAGGTCATTATTTGAAGTAAAATAGTCTAGTATTTGAACTCTATTTTAGGAAATATTTTTCAAAATTGATTAAGTTTGATATGGATGCCTTGTCATAGTTTCCTATCCAAAAACATATCAAGGGTTACAACGTATTTTTGGTTCAGTTGTCAAGGAAAGGATTAAGAAATTTTGTTTCCCTGTGTAGAACGATGCAAACCTTGCTCCTTGTTGGTGAACAAGAGGAGGTCAGTTGAAATCGTTCACTTGGAGACTCCAAAATCATAATATTGGCATTTGGAGAGAGAAATAATAGAGGTAATCCATATCCAAAGAATGTTTTATTATTGTTTGATCCAAAGAAGTTAATGTCTCAGAAGAATATTTGTAAAAAAACAAACATAATCTTCAACAGGTAAGTCTTCTTCTGATAATACAAAATTAAAAGAAACAATTTATGTGGTTTATGTTAAAGAATCGTCTCATATTTATGAAAATAAAGGAAAAGGTTATCCTGTAATTTCTCCAAAGGTTTCTCCTGATATTTCCCCAAAAGTTTCTCCTTGGGATTCTTCCCTTATTTCTCCAAAATATTCTCTTTCAATTTCTCCTAACGTTTCTCCTATGATTTCTCCAATAATATCCCCTCAGATCTCCGCTGATAAAAAAGAGTCATTCAAATCCTTTTTAAACTCACCTTCTCCTGAAAACACAAAGTTTCGGTTTGATTGTGTTATGGTTGGACATCATCAACAACAACAACAAAAAACTCCTCCACCTCCACTAAAGGTTTTCAATAAATAAGATACAAGGTATGTTCCTCTTAATCTTCCTGGAAATTTGAATAATTTTCCAAACAATTACCTTAAACTTTTTCATAAGTTTAATAGGAGGATGAAATAACAACTTTAGAACATTTAGTTGTTTTTTATAGTTTCACTGATAATTATAATCTTGAACATGAATATGTTTACATGAAAAAAAAAATCATACTTTTGAAGGAGAAGTAAGAACATGGTTTAAGGGATTACCTCGTAGTTCTATTGATTATTGGGATGCATTAGAATCTGTTTTTATTAGGCAATGGGGAGAAAAGAAAGATCATTTGTATGATTTAAATAAATTTGGATCCTTAATAAAAAAGAATAATGAATCTGTTTTAGACTTCATAAAAAGGTTTAATAAAATTTCTAGTAGAATACCTATAGAGATTAAACCTTCTCAACCTAATGCTAGGGTCACTTTTGTTGGTTCTTTTGTTCCTAATTTTTCCTTATTGCTTAGAGAAATAAGATATGTAACTATAGATAACATGCAAGAAGATGCAATAGAAATTGAATCAAACATGATTCAATTTAGAAAAGTGAAAACCAAATTAGATTCAGGAGATAGGGAAAAAAGGAAACAAAAAGAACAAGTCACAAGTGGGAACATATGAATTAAATAAAAATGATCAAGATAATAAAATTGAGGAAATTCCTAGAATAAATAAATATTTGTCAAATAAACTGGCAAGAATGGGAGTATAAAGAAGATTACTTGGCTAGTGAAATGACAACAAAAATCCAAATCAATTTAGAAGACCTTTTAATCCTCAAATTCTTTAAAGAGAGAAACAAAATGATGATCAACCAATTCAACCTCCATTAAGGAATGATAACATGTTAGAGAATTATATAGAAGAATATTTTGAAAAAATTGAGGATGCAGTAAACTTAATTCAAGATGATACATTATTTGTACATTTAACTTGGGATGAATATGAGAAATCTCTAAGTTTTAATAAATATTTTGATGAAGAAATTAACTATGAAAATGAATTATCCTTATCTCAATATAGATTATTCTCAGATGCCTTGCAAGATTAACTTCATAATAAGTATGATCTTAAACCACTTGAAATGAAAATAAATATAATAATCAAGGTCAACACGATCAATCTCATAATAAATATAAAGGACAAGAATCATCCAATTCAAAATAAAAAATTAAGCAACAAGTGATTAAAAGAATTGATGACAAACAAAAGGAATCAGAAAAATCTAATAATCCTTTTAATATAGAGTCTGAATTGAGTAAAAGTAAGATTCTTGTTCATTTAACTAAACTAACTAAGAACTCCATATATAAAAAAGAAATCCTTAAAATGGTTGATTGTTCAAGTTCAATAATTCAACCTCATACACTTAATTTGCATGATGAGCATCCTACTATTATGTTTGGACCACACATTGAGGAAAGAGAAAATACAATATCACCTTTCTATATCTCTTAAACTATTCATGATCATTTATTACATAATTTCATGCTTGATTCAGGTGATTCACACAATCTAATGCCTAAGATCATTATGGAAAAACTTGGATTGGAAATAACAAGACCTTATTAGGATCTATATTATTTTGATTCCAGAAAGGTAAAATGTTTAGGAATGATTAAATATATGGTGATAAATTTAGCTCAAATTCCTTTCAAGAGAATTATGATGGATGTGGTTGTGGCTGATGTACCTACATATTATGGTATTCTTTTTTATAGGTCATGGGGAGTCAAATTAGGTGGAACATTGCAATTGGACATGAAGTTTTATACTATCCCAGTTTTTGGAGGTGAACATAGAAGGTTATATAGGGAAAATAAAATGGATTGTACAATTAGTGATCCAAAAAATCCAAACAATTACCTTGTATATTCATTAGATCAAGATCTGAGATGTATTTTATATGTAAATAATGAATCTGAAATTGCTAGAGAAGAAGTAGATTCATCTCTTTATAAAGACATTATTGTGTTTGAAGAAGGTATGTGGAAAATGTATTTTGATGGAGCTTCATATTGGAAAGGTTCATAAGCTCATGTTATTTTAATTTCACCTTCTAGGAAAACAATACCATTATATTTTAGGTTGAAATTTGACACTACAAATAATTTTTATGAATGTGAAGATTTATTTTTAGGTTTTGAGACAACTAGAAGAATGAAAATTGTAAATATTGTAGTTTTTGGAGATGCATAATTGATTGTTCAACAAATAAAAAACGTTTATCAAGAAATACATCAAAGGATTAGGACATATATAAATTTAGTCTAGATTGAAAACTTATTTTTATCTTTCTCAAAAGAAATCGCTCCAGAAGACTATCCGCGCAAGCATATGGTGCACCCTCTTAGCTTCTGCCCACAATGCCATGGCCCTAGGAGGGGTCCCCAAGGCTCCCCCCCCTCTCCCTCATGATATAGCTGCATTCAGGAAGTTGGTCTTGGCCAACAACAAATGATCTATCTCAAAGATGCAACAAAAATTCGTTAAAAAACTGGATAAGATCCCCTTAGTCGCCCTCCCAGTAGAGGAAACATGCATATCTACATTGAACCTTGTTGAACAAGCAAAAATTGGAAATTTTATGGGATTATGGTCTTCTCCCAAAGTCGTAAATGCATGGATACAGAGGAACTAGAGTCCTCTTGTAAAAGAAGGCATCAGAAGCCACCTTGTTGGCATGGGATTCTTCGTATTCGTCTTTGACAACTCAGAAGACAGAAATCTCATCTTCAGGAATGGACCATATTTTATGGGCCCTCAAGTTCTATACCTGAACAAATGGTCTATTTGATCTGATGCAAGATGGTCCTTCGACTGTTCTGGTCTGGGTGCGCCTTCCTCATTTACCCTTACATTGTTGGAATCCGAAGTCACTGGAATCCATTGGAAATACCCTCAGAAAATCCATCGACAAAGAAGACAGAAAGGAATAGTAGTCCTATGAAATAATATCCATCAAATTCAATCTGTAGGTGGGACTCCCGAAATCCATTCAACTAAATGTCGTAAACTGGTCTCACATCCAAGAACTAGATTATGAATAACTTCCATTCAAATGCAGGTATTTCCATGGCTACAGACATTTCGCCAATCATTGCAAAAAGAAGGCAGAGGAGAAGGTGGAGATATCTAAAGGTGATCAATGGACACAAGTCCATAAAGAAGGCCCACCAAATCATAACAACAAATCCAAAGGGAAAGGGGGACCAAAGGGTTCTGGTGCCCCTACCTCAAGGAAAGCTCTTGGGGAAGGAAGATCAGCCCCTCCAATCCCATAGGTTCTAAAAAACCTTTCAAAATCCTCAACAATCCTTCAGAAATATCTGATCAAATGATTGAGGAACTTGAGCAGCAGACCCTTCCTCCCATAGTGGAAAAAAACAATTTTGAGACAATCCAATATGGTTCCCCAACCAAAATCTCCTCCTCCCCTTCCTATTGAGAAATAATAAAGAAGAAACCTCCAAAAAACTCTGGATATTCAGAGGATGAGTCTTTCGAGAGAACCTCAAAAAGAGTAGGGAGAAAAACTCACAAAGAAGCAAGAGAAGAAGAAGCAAAGAGGGAAAAAATGCAAGGAATCCAATCCACCATTGAGATGTCCATCGGAAGAAATACCATAACAAGGCCCCCCAAGGGAGGTCCTACCCACTCCAACCCTAATAAATAATGTGTATAGTATCTTTGAATTGCAGAGGCTTGGGGAATCCAATGAAGGCCGAATCAGTCAAAGACCTATTGAAAATTGACTCTCCTGAGATCCTCTTTCTCCAAGAGACCGAATTTGAAGGGGACACCCTTCTAGAAATCAACAACCAAAAATGGAAGAAAAACGTTGGGAAATCCATAAGCACAAGGGGCTCCTTAGGTGGCCTTGCAACCTTGTGGGTGAAGGACAAGTTTCATTTATAAAGTTCTTTCGAGACTGAATGATGGATTTTCACTAAACTCTGACATACTTCAACTAAGATTTCTCTTTCACCCTTCAATATTTATGTACCTGTCATGTACTCTGAAAACAAAGATTGTTGGAAATTGTTATCATATTTTTTAGAGATCTTCTCTCCTTCAAACATAATTCTAGCTGGAGATATAAACTTAGTATTTGATCCAAAAGAAAAGAGAGGAGGCAATAGTGGCATGGACCAAATGATTCCTTTCGTTGAGGATCTATTCCATCAGTGGGACCTCCTTGATTTCAAGCCTTCGAAAGGACTCTACACCTAGACAAATAACATACTAGGGGTTGATCACATATCAACTCGCTTGGATAGATTCTTAATTCAGAGCTCGTTCCTACATGAAACAAGGATAATCTCTTCCAAGATTGTCCCAAAAATGACTTCTGATCACAAACATGTCCTCTTGAATTTGGAATAAGAAGAAAATATGGGCCCAATTCCTTTCCAGTTCATCCCTCTTTTGATAGATAAGGAGGGTTTTCTTGAAACTATCCACTCTGCTTGGTCCTCTCTAGTTTCAGGGTCTCCAAGCTTTGTGTGGAAGTAGATATTAAAGGAAACAAAACATACACTGAAAGCTTGGGTTAAAAATCCCATTAACACCCCCTTTAGTCTCAGACAAGAGACTGCTCATCACTTATCATATTTCCAAGTGGAAATGGAGTCCAAGGCCATATTCAACTCATATTTAGAGAAATAAAATTATGCTCAAAGAAAAACATTTCATTCCTTTATCCATGAAGAATAATATCGGAGGCTTAAGTATCCAATCTTTTGGCTAAAACATGGAGACCAAAACACCTCCTACTTTTGTAGGTAGTGTAGAGCCTGCCTCTCTCAAAATCACATTTCTAAAATTGTGTCCTCAGATGGAATGATACACAAGGGTTTTGAAAAGCTCAAAGCGACATTAGAAATACACTTCTAGAGCCTTTACAAGGAAGAAGGATCTGACTGCGAAGATACTACCTCATACTTCCTCTCACACATTCCCTCTCTTGTAAGAAGGGATGACAATTCAATATTCATGAAGTCGTTTACTGAAGAATAAATCTACAATGTCATCTAGTCCATGGAGTCAGATAAAGCCCCAGGGCCAAATGGTTTCTCAATCCATTTTTATAGAGCTTGCTGGGATATAATCAAGTTCAATTTTCTAAGGATGATTAAATATTTCCATTAAAGAGCCAAAGTGGGAGGCATCACTAACTCCACTTTCTTAGCTTTAATTCCCAAAGAAATTAATCTGAGCTCCTTCAAAATATTCAGGCCTATCTCACTCTGCAACGCTTCTTACAAAATTTTGTCCAAGCTTCTGGAAAATAGAATCAAGCCTCTACTAGAGAACCTCTTTTCCCCCATGCAAGGTGGTTTTTTCAAAGGGAGACATATTCTCAACAATGTAATTCAGGTTCAATTAGCCATGCACTCTAGTCACCAATGAAAAGAGAAAAGGATGTTGATAAACATCGACATGGAAAATGCTTTCGACAGGGTAAAACTATCCTTCCTTTATAAATTCCTTCTCTCTTTTGGTTTTTTCTCTGAATTTTTTAATTTGATCAAATCTTGTACTGAAAATTCTTGGATATCCCCCATATTGAATTCCATACCAACAAACTACTTTCAAGCTTCAAGGGGATTAAGGCAAGGCTGCCCTCTTTCCCCCTTCCTATACATCTTGATGGCATATAAATTAAGTAGGAAGTTTAATGTTGAAAAGAAGACTAGCTCAGTCCCAGGAATTATACTGATGAAGGGCCTTGATCCAACCAATCATGCCCTCTTTGCAGACGATTCCCTCATGTTGGGATGAGATTCCATAAATATTGCAAAAAAATTTAGCAAAATTCTTCAAAGCTTCTCCAGTATCTCTGGAGCACTCATCAATAAAAGGAAAAGTGCAGTGTATGGGTGGAATGCATATCAACAAACAATTCAGATAATTTCCCTTTACCTAGGGTTCTCGAGATATGATTCTTAGGAAAAAATAAAGTATCTAGGACTCCCCTTAACTCTGGGCTCCAACAAGTCTTCGTTGTGGACATAAATTATAAGCAAGTTCAAAGAAAAAATATCAGCTTGGGCTGGACAGTGGCTCTCCAATGCTGGAAAACTCACCCTCATAAAATCATTCCTGTCCTCCTTACCAATCTACCAAGATTCCTTCCTTATTTCTCCAAAGGTGATCATGTATCAGATTACAAATATGATTAGAGACTACCTCTGGCATGGAGGTAAAGGCAATCAAAATAAATATCACTTGGTCAATTGGGAAACTGTCAAATGCCCATATTCTAAAGGTGGCCTACAGGTAACAGACCCTAATCTTGCAAATCTTTCATTGCATGGAAAAATCCTTTGGAACCTTTATGCAAATTGTAGACACCCTGTAAGCAATCTCTTAAGGAAAAAATACCTCAATGGCACCTCTCTAAGAAATCTCCAAGCAGAAAGCACTCCCAAAGGAACTCCGATTTGAAATCTCTATCATTGTGGCTTAGACTCCTTCAAAAAACACATCTATTGAATCCAGAGGAATTGAAAAAATACAATGATGTGGCAAGACAACATCATGGGAAACACACCCCTCAACGCCTCAGACGAACTCAAATAAATTCGCGAGGGGGTCTCTCAATGCGGATTCAACAAAGTCGCAGACATATTTGCATGGGATGCTTTACGAAGCTGGTGGACTTGGGATCTCTCAGGTGTTCCAAACTCTTTGCAAATGAAAAAATCACTCCTCCTTGCTGCACTTATGGATTTATCTCCTATCCACCTCCTCTTGCCAGATAAATGGGATTGGGGAAAGTCTGGATTCTTCTCTGTAGATCAAGTTTTCATTTCTCTTCAACCCCCCCAAGCTCCGATTGAATCAACAAGCCTCTGGAAGCAGGTTTAGGATCCACTTGACCTTCCTAAATTAAACTTCTTCTTCTAGGTTTTAATGCATAGGAAACTTTTGACAGGCGGAAATTTTACAAAAAGAGGCATCATCGACCCCCATAGATGCCCTATGTGTTGTAATGCACCAAAAATGACGAATCATCTTTTTGTGGATTGTCCTTTTTCTCAAGAAGTATGGAAGATATCCCTTCAAGGCTTCAATGCCACAGTTTCGAATCAGATCTTAGTGGTAAATTTATTTTCCTCTTGGAAGGTGCACTACCCTCAAGAGATACAAAGCATTCCAAACTGGAAAAGAATTTGGCAGGCCATCCCCAAATACATTTGTTGGAAACTATGGTTGGCTAGAAATGATAAGATTTTTAACAACACGTTGCCTTCCCCCCCTTCGGTAGTTGTGAAATAAAAATATCTCCTTCTTGAAATAGTGGAAAACTATTCCTTCAAGAACAAAAATACTCTTCTTCCTACAGAAAAGAAATGGATTGGTACTTTCACCTTCTGAGACAGAAAACAAACCTCTGATCGCCCCTACATCACTCCAAGTTGGCATTTGTGAGACAAGGAAGAAGTTTTTAAAGACTTGTGGACGAGGCAAGTCATATCCTTAGTCTTTTTCGACGAAGCCTCCAAAGGAAACCTATGGAGCACAGGAGCAGGAAAAGTGATTTACTCCTCGGATGGATATCGAAAAGATAGCTTCAGTTGGGGTCTAGGCTAGAGAACAAATAACCAGGCTGAAAATCTCAAGCCGCTCAAATCTTATTAAATAGAACGGGAAAATGGAATTAAAGAAATATAAGTTTTTTGAGACTCTGAAATCCTGATTAAGACCTTAAATACGAATGATCACTTTATCAATCCAACAATCAACAAGACACTTCTAAGTCTTAGACAAGTGTTGCAATATTTATCCTCCTTCTGTTTTTACCACATACTACGTGGATCGAGCAAGGAAGTAGATGAAAAGGAGAATATGGGTTGCCTATTGCCCCTAGTTGTGCTCAACAAAAATGAAAAAACCCCCCTATGGATTCTCATCCCATAGATTGAACTCTATCTCACCTCATATCATAGTAAGAATGGGAAATGATGTAATCAAGTTAAGTGGGAAGTTGTTCCCTTGTAATGATGATTGATTAGGCCTCGGCCCAACTGGTCTCAATTTTCAAATAAAAGTACTCGTTTTAGTTAAAAGAAGAAGAAGTTATTTTTATCATTTAATATTCATGCAATTCCTAGACATTTAAAACAACAAGTTGATTCATTGACAGTAGAAACAAGTACTTTCATACCTCCAATTATTCCTAGATTAAAATATGAAGTAGATATGAGGCATCAACATTTTATCCGATATAATGTCAAACACTGGAAAGTGTTTGAGGATGATCAACAAATCAAAAAATTCTTGGAAACTGTAGAAAAAAATTATGTTACTCATATAGATTAGGATAATGAAAATGATAATAGTCAATTAAAAGAAGAATATCATTCAAATATTGAATTGTAAAATATGATTGCTAATTGAAATATTATGTTATTAAAAAATAATCATATTCCAAAAGGACTAATACCATCAGAAAAAATATTTGATGAGAATGATGTTGTTGTCAAACCTTCTATACATCCTCAGACTGAATAAGTGGAAGATTGAAATATTGGAACTGATAGAGTCGAGGTACATCAAAATTTCAAAAATTTTACTTGTCGATAAAAAAAGAGGTATTTTGATCTATTCAAAGAATGTATTGAGGTTTTTTCATGGAAATACGACTTAAAGAATTATGACACCAATATTATTGAACATAGAATTCCACTTAAAGCTGGTTCAAAACCATTTAAGAATAAATTAAGGCAATTAAATCCTTTTCTTCTTCCTATCATTAAAAAGGAATTAAAGAAACGGTTAGATGCCAAGATAAAAATCCTTCTCATATATTTTTCTTATGTAGTAAGCTTGGTTGTTGTTGGGAAGAAAAATGGTGAAATCAGATTCTGTGTTGATTTTAGAAATTTAAACAAGTATTCACTAAAGGATAAATACTCTCTCCCTAAGATGTATTATATTTTGCATAGAGTAGTTAGAGCCAATATAATTTCTATGATTCATGGCTTTTCTAGTTACAACCAGATTGCTATGCATAAAGATGATAGAGAATTGACTGCATTTACTACACCTTTGGGAACATTCATGTATGATAAAATGTCAATTGGTTTGATGAATGCATATGCAACCTTTTAGAGGGATATGGACACAAATTTTGTTGCTGAAAGAGATAATTTTTTTGTTAATTATTTGGATGATTTAAGTGTTTTTTCAAATTCATATGAAGATCATTTAAAACATCTTAGACAAACATATATGAAATGTAATAAATATGGTTTATCTTTGAATCCTAAGATATATCATTTTGCAATGTTGTAAGGTAAATTATTGGGACATATCATTTCTAAGGAAGGTGTTAAAATTGATCCTCATAGAGTTGAAAAAATCAAAGTTTTTGGATTACCTAGAAATAAGAAAGAGATACAATCATTCTTGAGTAAGATCAAAAAAATTGAGAAGATTTATTCCAAACTTTGTTGAAATTGTTAAATATTTAACAAATATGTTGAAGAAAGATAATGATGTCAACTGGTCTTCAAAAGATATACATTCATTTGAACAGATAAAGAAATCTTTGGGTGAAGCACCATTTTTGGTAAGTCCAAATTATTACAAAGGTTTTATTATTTTCTCCTTCACTTATGAAAATATTATTGTTGCAGTTATTTATAGAAGAATGGTGAGAATTATGAACAACCAATTGTGTTGTTTAGTAAGAGATTAAGATATTCAAAACTTTAATATAATATTCTTGAGAAATAGGCCTATGCATTAGTTAAGGCTCTGAAAGCTTTTAGAGCTTATATCTTAGACTCCAAAATAATTGCATATGTGGCAAATAATACAATAAAAGATATTGAGAATCAACTAGACAATGATGGAAGAAGGGGTAAATGGATAGAAAAAATTCAAGAATATGATCTTGAAATAAAACCCACAAAATTAGTTAAAGAACAAGGCTTGGAAAAATTGTTAGAATAATCAAATTACAAAGTTCTTGGAATAAATCGTATGTCACAAATAGTAGAATATCTTATACGAGATTTGGAGGAAACAAATTTACATCATCCTCTTAAAAGGGTACATGAAAAAATTTCTTCATCTATTTGGTATAAGGATATTTTTTCATATTTCCAAACTTTGGAATGCCCATCTTATTTAAATAAAGAAAAATCTAGATCTCTTAAATTGCACGCTACTAAATATTGCATTATTGATGAGAATATTTATTTGAAAGATACTTTGGGTGTTCTATTGAATGGTATGGTTGAAGAAGAAACTAAGGGAGTTATCTATGAATTTCATAAAGGTATCTTTGGAGGCCATCATGCTTGGAAATATACAACATACAAAATTTTAAGAGCAGGTTACTATCGCCCAAAGTTATTTTAAGAAGTAAATATAAAGGTTGGATCATGTAAAGAATGTCAAATATTTGTTAGTAAACAAAAATTATTTTCCTCGCCAGTTGTTCGCAAATTATTTTGATTCTAATATATTGTGTGACTAACTCTAGGCTAGAAATTTCCATACTATAACTTGTGAAAATAAATACGATCTGTCTAGATATCAAATATGGCTTTGAAGATCAATTCCATGATTTTGAATGGATAAAATTATGTGGTATGGGAACCATACATGGAAACCCTACTAAAGAGTAAAGGATTGTGGCAATATACAAAGACTGTGATTCTAGATCCAATAGATGGCTAGGAAAATTTCATTGTTGATGGAAAGAAGGATGAGAATGTGGGGGTCATCACGAACTATATCTTGTAGGAGATTCATTTTCACCTGAGTGGAATTGACTGCCCTCATCAAGTATTGAAGAATTTCAAGTCATTGTTTAACAAAGTCGGTGAAAGCCACATCAATCAACTGGAGGAGTTGATCTCTCTCTATCCTCATTCTTTCAAAAAAATAGACTATTTGGCATGTGTGAAGGAACCACAGTTAAAATTGTGTGAATGTAGAAACAATTATTAGAATAAATATGGAAAATGAATCGAGCTAATCCTAATGAATTTGAGAACACCATTTGATGTGTACTTTTTGACTTTCCACACCAACTAGGAGGAACACAAGGAAGATGGTAAGGATTACATATTTGAATTATTTTGTAGCCTATTAATCACTCATCAACACAAATTTTTTGATGAAGGAAATATTGGTGACAAACATCAATCCCACTTGTTGAAGGGAAAGGGCAAGGAAAATCGCAAAGAAATAAGATGGTTTGATACCCATATACATAGACTTGGATTCCTTGACCAAAAACATAAAGGGAAGAAATATGCACCTCATCATAATTGAATAAAGAAGATATGTCAATAATTTGGAAATAATGGACATATGGAGAAGGTATGCTATAAGAATAGATATGAATTAGAGGATAAGTTTAAACACCTCAAAGGAGACGTGTCAATTGTTCCTCGGCCCACTGATTATTTCACCTTCCAAGTCGGAACTTCTCAATCCTTGTTGTCTCATTTTGTGTAGAACAAATGGATAGTCGAATATTGGTGCACTCATCATATGTCTAAGGAAACTTCCTCTTTCACCTCCTTAGATGAAGGCGTGGAGAGAAAGATTTATGTTGATGATGGTTTTTCTCTCAATATTTATAGTAAGGGTGATTTTCTTGTTGACATGGGAGAATTGTCAACATATATCATGTACCAAACCTCAGTGCCAATATATTTTCAATTTCTTAGCTAACAAAAACAGGTAAAATTGTGGATTTTTTTCCAAATCGGTTATTTGTTCAAGATTTGAAGAAAGGTTGGTCAATTGGCATTAGAGGGTTTCTTGACTCGAAGGATAATTTGTATAATTTTTGTGACACGTATCAACCTAAATTTGAACCAACTTCTCTTATTTCTCACACTGATGAATGAAGTCGAACTTGGAATTAATGATTCAAACACCTAAATTTTTTAAGTCTACAACTGATGGAAACTCATAATATGGTTGTTGGTTTACCTAAATTTGTTCCCCTACTATAGTCTGTAAAGGATGTGTGATTGTAAAACATCATCAGGTACCCTTTGACTCTGGAAAAGAATAGGGACCATAGAACCTCCTAGAGTTGGTTCACAGTGATATCTAATGCATCAATATACCTCCCTTAGCAGGTGCAAGATATATATTGAATTTCATTGATGATGTCTCTTGTTATACTTGACTTTATTTTCTGAAGAACAAGAATCTTTTCTTTGAAAAATTCAAAGAATTTAGAGATGAATAATCCACTATGAGTTGGATTCATGGATGGTTGGCTTAAGCATCCTTATCAATCTGAATAGACAACACAGATTTGACGGAGTCAAATCTAACCATCGATGGGAGTATGTGGACAATATATTCCCAATTCCAAGAAAGTTGGTTAGCTATAAATAGAAAACCTGATAGCTCATTATCAACAATTCACGTGCAAGAGTTGTATGTTGAAGTTGAACATGGTTCTTATGTTCAATATGCATTGTGTTGTAATGGTGTCTTTAGACATGAACTTTTTTCTTTGAAACGTATCCTCTTAAGTTATCTACAATTATGTTTATCTTTTTGTATCAGGTTACACCCAATCCCCAACAAAGTTCAAGGGCGATTGATTTGGGTTAGTGATCTAAGAGTCCTTAGCTAGTTTCATTTCCCTTGGTATACTCATAGGTTGAATTGGGGGAGGAATTTGTAGTGGATTCCTACAATTGGGTGGAAAATGGATTACACACAACACATTTCTTGGACCATTTTGGTAAAAAAGATACGTGTTATGTCCTTGTTCTCGCATTTCTAGTTATGATCATACAATCAAGCATGCAATTTGTTATAAATGAGTTTGAAGTGGAATTTGCAATTTAAGAAAAAAAATTGCATTCTTGGTTTGTTGCATAATTTAGTTATTCACATTTATGAATTCAAATGGCCTTAGAGTTTCTGGGGTTCAAATTTTTCTTCGGTATTTTTAATTTGGGGTTGTTCACGGCATGTGCAGTTCAAATTTTTTATGTATGTTGGTTTTTGATGAAAAGGAATAGTTATCCTAATACCAACATTTTTAAATATTGTTGGGCTAAGGCAAGATAGTCGAGATTGTTACCCTATGTTTATATCCTTTTTAAAAATATGAATTAATCTTCAAGAAATATGTTCTTAAGATCAATGTTGTCTTTTATGTTGTGTTATGATAAAGAAATAAAAATATTTATATCCAAGAAACATAACATATTTAATGAACAATTATAAAATGATAAAACATGAAATAAGATCACACATATAGTCCAAAATGAGACCTCAAAACCATCAAGTGATTTCATTTATTCATTTCTAGAATACACCCAAAAAAATCATTTCATACCCAGAATGGGTAAGGACCAAAAAAATATACTTAGAAGTCAAAGGCTACATCACATAGAGATGACTTGTATCTTCTAAGTAAAACCAAAACTGAAAAATAATTGGAAAAACAAGCTACAATTTTCCACTGCCTTGACTTTGTACAAAATTCCTAATTAGCACTAAAAATCAATTTGGAAATTCAATAATAATTTACAGACTATCAGAAACAGATGATCAACCTTATAAAGCATGCCAACAACCAAATGCTTATTGTTCCTCCTTATTGCCACCTTCAGTAAGACCCTACTATCAACAAGAAGTTCTTAGATTATAAGTATTTCATAAATGAATGAAGTAGTAATGTAATATCATTATAGAGAAAGAGAAAACCTTATCAGAGTTTGTGCCTCTATCTCTCTCTCTCTTTTTCTTGTCCCTTCAATTCTCATTTTATTCTCCAAAAGTTGTTTTGAGTAGTATCAACTACTTTTAGTTAAATAGAGACAAATCATAATAAAATATTAATAAGTAATGATATGGGTGTAATAAATATTAACTAATATGTGGGGACCCCCTAACAACTCTTTTGTTTAATTTTTTTGGGAGGCAACTGCAGGAGGGGTGCTCTTTGACACTAGAGGAAAACAAGTATTGGAGTATTATTAAAATCTAGGGATCACCACCAATAACAAAGAAGAAACATATGCTCTTTTCATTGGTGTACAATTAGAAAAGCATAGACAAGTCGATGCCCTAAATATAGTTGGAGACTCCAAAAATACAATTTTTTATTTTATTAAGGCCTCCTCCCCGAGAGATATAGGCCTAAAAAATATAGTGAATCACATTAGATTTTATTTCCAAAGTTTTAAGGCTCAATTCTACCATATTTTTAGACATCATAACAAAGTAGTTGATGACTTAGAAGATAAAGCCATTGGGTTATCCCCTGGTCATATGGGGGTGAATGGAGTGATATGTGTTATTTACCCCCCTGTAGCCATGCTTGTGTCTAGATGTTTCTTGAGCCCACGACATGTGGTAGGTTCCTTCATCTGCATGGAAGGGGAATTCACATTATATCCTTGGGTCATATCGACAATGAGTCAAAGTGCAATGAATAGCATTAATGGATTATATCTATTAGTTCATGGATGGATCTTTAGACGGAGGAGGTATGTACGGCTTGGGATTGAATTAGTTCCTAATTTGATGGATATAAAATAGGGGAAGTGTATGGTGATTATGGAGGAAGGTGGAAAGCACGACAAAGTACTTCTCTTTAGCCTAACTATGGAAGGCATCGTCAACAATATCTTGGTTATGCATGGCTAGATTGTGGGTGATAATCATGTTATTGATATGCAGGTATGTCGAACTTAGTTAGTTGAGTTTATATAGGATTAAGTTTTATTATGAAGTTGTAAATTCTTGGTAGACTAGTTTGTCTTTGAAATGCCTAGGTTTCTTGATGCTCGACTAGGTTGGGCCACTAGATAGCCTCTGGGTGTATTTTGAGAGTCTGGGTTCTGATTTAGTAATTGGTGGTTACAATCCTATGGATAATTATGGTGGAGTGGAGAAATATACTAGTAGGATATTTGCAACAAGTCATGCTTGGATGATTGATGTGCTTAAGCATCCCATCTACAACATTCAATTCAATCCTCAATGAATTCTCTTTGAAAAGGGAAATACTATGGATAACAAGGATTGGTCTGAAAACTTGGATGCGAAAATGGAGGCCAACAATATAGAGGAAATGAAAAGGTTAACTATCAGGGCCAGTTCACTCAGTTCTACAACATCATTCACCTTTGCTACTCTTGTTCAACATTGTGTGCTTATTGGCTATCTTCAGGATGAAGTGGACTTCTTGCACAGTCAGTTGGTCTCTCTCCAAATAAAAATAGCTCAGACGAATGAGGAACCTGGTAATTCAAGTTTGGTAGATGGACATATAGGAGGGGAAGAAACTGGCGTAGGGAATTTTTTGGACCTGAATGCACATGTGAAAGTCGTTGAGGACCAAGATAAAAAAGATAATTACTTTGTTCGAGAACAAGTCAATAATGATTAAAGTATGTTTTGTTTAATAGTCTGTATAAATGGTATATACTACCGAATCTATTTTTTCAATCTTATAAGTAGTATTAGGATTTGGAGTGTTGGCCCTTAGCTATGGAAGTGAGCAGAAGAGTAGAAAATACAAAATGTGAACTATGCGGAAGACACAGTGACTGATACTAGGTTGAAGTGAGCAGAAGAGAAGAAAACATGGAGCAATGTAAGAGAAAGAAAGTCATTGGACGAAGATATCGAGGATGACATATCAACAAGGAAGAAATATTGTGGACAACTCAATAAGCAGAGAAAGCCACCAATGGATGCTTTGAGAGAACCATGCGAGAAAGAAGGAAAGACAGGCTGGTGAAGCTCGAAAAATGTGGGTCAAGTTGACCTAGGGTTTAGACACCTAGGGTTTTGGTATCTAGGGTTTTGGCACTTAGGTTTCGACCTAAGGTTGTCGGTGAAATATTATGATGTATAAATAAAGGTCAAGTGGACTTGGGATGGGTTCTTTGTTGTTGTTGGTTGTTCGTTCAGAGTTGGGAGTCATTGATGTTAGGAGTGATTGCTAAGAGAGGGAGAAGTATTGTGATGAGAGAGCACTTTGGATTGTAAGATCTTCAACTGGGTGCGAAGATCAAATCTGTAGTTGGGTGTGCAGGGAAGGGAGAAGAGAGAGAGAGAAGATCTCCTAGCCAAGAGCGTAGATAGAATTGTATGCTTTCAACTAATATATTATAAAGCACAATTTTGTGGATGTATCCCTAGGGAGAGAGTGAACCATGTACATCTTGTTTTTACGTGTGATTAATGCTTGGTTCTTTTTTTCTTTGACATATTGTTGTTACATTATTGTGTTAGATCTGATAGATAAATGTGCGAAGTAGATCTAAGTTGGTAATTGATATCTAGATGTTGTGTTGTTCTTGTATTGGATCCATTCTATATTCCCTCTGGTTGTAGACACCTATGTCCTGCAACCCCCCATAGCTACTCCGAGTGAGACTGCATCTGCTTCGCAGGTGTTGCTGAAAGGGCCAATAGTTAGGGATTGTTGGTGCACTATTGGAGCTGAACCCTGGGTCTGCCCCTGTGCCAACAAATGGTTTCATTTTCGAGACGAGGACCTTCTTGAGGGAATCTCAAGGTGGTTTCCATTGAAGACAAAGATTTAGAAGTGGATAGAAGAACAAGAAAAGGACATCGCAAAAGCTTACAATAAGAAACCTAAGCTTAGCACCGAGGACTGGTTGGGAAGGTATATCTTTACTGATATACATGAGATTTCTTTAGAGGTATTCATCAGGAGTTATATGAGTGGTTAGCCAAGTTAGAAAATACCCAGTTTGAGATTAGATCAAGACCACCTGTGGTTTGGACATCTGCACTGATCAAGGAGGTCAATATATGCCCTGTCAAGAGAAATAGATCACTGGTTTGATAGTACCATTGGAGGGTATATCACCGATTTTTCTATTGACAGAGTAGAGTCATATAGCCAAGTAGAGAGTTATTTCTTCAAGGGACCTCAAGGAAAAATTTTACACTTTTTGAAGTTGAAGATCAATATGTTATTGCATGAGAAGAACATATTGAAGGTACAATAGTGGGTCAGATTGGAAGAGGCTAATTTTCAAGAACTCGAATAGTGACAACGACACAGAGGCTGGACATACGCGCAGTGGGAGAGCGTTTAGAGAAGTCCCTCTTGCGAACCTTTTTAAGAAGAACCACGGGGACGAGGGTTTCTGGAGTGGAGAAGAGGCAGATATGACAGATGAAGAGCATTCAAAACCCACTGGGGTAGAGGAAGGATAGACTGAATAATATTTCCAAGAAGATCCAGAAGCTTCGGGAACTTCCCAGACATTTGAAGTAAGTACTATTAATTCTCTTATTGTTTCTGAAAAATTAAGTAATCATAGTAACCTAAGCTATCAAAACACTCAGAGTGTTGGTACAGGTAGTTCAATACCTACTCAGTCAAGAAATCTAGGAAGATATATGGAAGATGAGATGAGGTTACCCACATTTAAAGGAGATGGATATGAAGATCCTGATCAACATTGGTTTCTATGTGAAGCTGTATGGAGTATTAAAAATGTCACTGACGAAGCTGTTAAATGAGCTCAATTTAGTACTACCCTAAGAGACCGCGCACTGAGCTAGTAAATGAAATTTGTCTAGGGAGATGCTCCTAAAAAACTGAAAGTCATTAAGACTACGTTGATTTCCAAATTCAATAAACACAAGTTGGAGTCACAGTGCATTATAGAACTGAAAGAAATCAAGAAGAAAGTAGTTGAACCTGTGTGGGAATTTGATCAGAGGTTTAAGACCTTGATAGGCTGCTTGAGTTTCCAGATCCTAGATGAGAAGAAAAAATAATGGTTCATTGTTTCCCTCCTACCACACATCAGATTCCCTTTGATGCAATAGAAAATCACTTCACAGGCTGAGGCATTGGAGATCACCATGAAACTAGAATCAACCCCTATGGGAGAATCTAGCTCAAGTATGAGTCAAATTTTAAGTCAGTTAACTAGCTTGTCTCTGCAGGTCGAAGATATGAAGAAATACAAGGGAAAAGATAAAAGGGAAGATATCTGGTGCATTAGATGTAAATCAGAAGGCCACGATAAGGATCATTGTCCCCTATTTCATGAGTATCTAGAATTAGGAGCTCCTAGTCCTTTAAAGCAAGTCACCTTACCATGGTGCGAGGTATGTAGAAATAGGCATCACCTTGGTGAATTCTATTACATGAAAAAATATGTTTAAACACCCACAAATATGTATTGCATGTTCTGTAAGTCATTAGGGCATGATGATAGGGATTGTAGGGCCTATGACCTCATGCATGAAAGGTCAAGATATGTATACAAAATTCAAGGTGAAGTACAACAAGAATGGAACACCACGTAGTATAATTCCCTAGGAAGAGGAAACTTCAACCCTCGTGGTGGATTTAGAGGAAGAGGATGAGGAGGAGGTACAGGTTGAGGTAGAGGTCAAATCATTTGTTATAA
Source organism: Picea engelmannii (assembly GCA_009831015.1). Lineage (NCBI taxonomy): Eukaryota > Viridiplantae > Streptophyta > Pinopsida > Pinales > Pinaceae > Picea > Picea engelmannii. The sequence continues at coordinate 549,520 of ML789759.1, read as the reverse complement.
CTGTGCATATCCAAGACACTTGGAAAGGGACTGTCAAAACCCTTGTACCACGTGCAGTTACTGCAACTCATTTGAACATGTTATTGAGGAATGTCCAACATTGTTGGCTAAGCTTCAAGAAAGACAGGGTGCGAACCCTCAAGTGAAATTGATATAAGATGAACCTCACAGAGAGGACCCTAGAGTCATTGTTATCACTAGAGGAGGAATTGTCATAGGAGAAGACAGAGTGACCCAAGGAAACACTATAGAAGAATCAAGAGTCAGAAAAGATGCAAAAAAGACAAGTTTTTGATGCAAAGAAATAAAAGAAAAAATTTGAGGACACAAGAAAAGAATTCAAGAGAGACCAGGGTTCTTCATCAAAGACATGGCAAGAAGTAAGAGAATGTGTAATTCCTCTAGCATTTGATCAGTCTACCCCGCCAGGAGAAGGAAAAGAGGTAAGCAAGCTCATGGAATTATTATATACTTGCATTAATTTGATCTAGGATGAAAGCATTGTAAAATAACTACAAAATTTAATCAGACAGTATGAGCTAGGGAAGGTAGATCCCTTGCTAAATAGAGTAGTGCACCAAGTCTATAAAAAGAGAAGGACAAATAAGGAACTATAATTGAATTCTCAAATTGGAGAGTATGATATAAAACATAAGTTGACTTATGTCCCTACGCATTTCTTGACCTTCATCAAGATTCCAAGTAGGATTTTCTGGAGGCTTATTTGGTGTAGAAATTCCCTTTTTGGGTGGCATGTTGGCCAAGTATCACTTTTGAACCTTGATTTTGAGGTGGTTCTGCTAGACAATATGTCTTTTGTTGTATCTCTGAAGTTTCGGCCCTTCTGGTTATGAAGCTTACTTTTATATAGTTCTCTGATATTTCTTCTCTGCAATGCCACAGGTCTGATCAAAATTGGATGTGCCAAGTGGAATTTATAGTAACTTCCCCACAACTTGTCGATTTTTGGCCTTTCCAGAATATCTCACTTGTATAGCGTGCCGCGCACAAAATAATTGATATAAAATTCTGAAACTTGCACCTGAAATAATAAAGACTGTCCAAGATCCAATGAAACTAGTCCCACTCAATTTGGATACTCTAGCAAGAAGTTATGATTGTTTTACCTGGAACACCTTCTTGAGACTAGTCAATAGGACTGGTAAAATACCCTATCTTACACAAGGTGTATCTACAAATTTAAGATGACCCAGAAGCTGAAATTTTTACCAAAGATACCTTACTAATGTATGTAAATGGCCTCCATAGTTCAGGGTCTGAAACGTTACGAAAATTTTTTTATAGAAAAAATTCTTCAATGACTCTTTTCAGGATGATTCCAGAACCCTATATTGTACAGGTTGTATCTCCGAAAGTATAAGGCCTCAGGAGATGAATTTTGAACCCAACGTACCTTGATCCATATACTAAATATCCTCCAAGTCATTCCTTCTAAAACATTGTAGAAAAAAAGTTATAGAGAAAATTCCAAGGTGTCTCAGATGTAACAGCGAAACCCTAAGACCTTGAGCTCTGATACCATATGTTAAGAACCAAATATCAATATAGCATAGAAAAACCTCAGAAAAAGTACTCAATGCCTAGAAAAAGAGATAATTTCAGATAATAAGCCTCTTCGAGGGGCAAACCTCCTTTTACCCCACTTAAATGTTCAAGTACAAGATGACTCAAAATGGAAATGTCTCCTTGGTATATATAGGAGACTAGGAGGTATAATTAAAACTAATGGCCTAAAGCCGACATAAATAAAATAACATTACTAATCTAATCTGCCCCAATTAAGGGGTAATGAGCCAATATTAGGGCTTAACATTTTCTCAGTCAGAAACATTGGACAAGTAATGAGTCTAAATAATGATCTCTGTGACATGAAAATGAATGATGATGGCATCATAGGATCATACTTTGTGAGAATATCTCAGTTAAGAGATCAAGTACAAGATATTGAAGAAATCATTTCAAAGAAGGAACTGGTAAATATAGTACTCAATGGTCTTCCCAAGACATGAGATTCATTTTCCACAAGCATGAACACAAGGAAGGAGTATCCCACATTTGAAGAACTTTGGACTTGTTGTGCATGTTATCCCCGATATCTAGGGATAACTAGGAGATCATGTCTCGAGGCCCACATGGTCCTAGACATGGAGTACCGAGAGCAGGAGCGACCTGAGCATGGTCCTGGAGGACCCATCTTCTTCTTCTCAGCCAGCTTTGTCCTGTCATCCGTACCAGCCTCCATCACTACCGGCCTGGTTTTGCATCAGAGAGGGCTCTTGCTCCATGAGGTAATTGGTCCGAGGTATCATGGTATGTGTCATATTTGATCATTATAACCCTCTTATGTATGCATTAGATCTCTTTCATTTCGGATAACTGTTTGGGTTTTACACTGATCTACTTGACCACTGTTGGGGTAATTGACTGGGTAGCTTAGCGAGTTGGTATTCATGGGTTTTGGGCAGCCACCAATGGGGGTTTGAAGAACCATCGTCTGCTCCCCTCATATTCGCACTTTTTCATCTTAAAAAAACTGCTCATCCATCCCATTCCCCTAGTCTAGCCATTACGATGACCGTCAGGGTACATCTTGTATTGTGGGAAGAAGGGGCTAAAGGCCCAGGAGGTAAAAGCAGTTGGTAAAAGATAAAAGCCATAGGAAAATTAAAACCTAGAGATGCTTCGCCCAGGGGATCCCCGAGAAGGCAATAAAAAAGGATCTCATAAGAAACTGAGGGACCCTAAGAAAATGATAATAAATAAGTGCAAGACCTAACCAAGAGGATGGGAGGTCTCATCACGAGCCGACCCATTATGTTCATAGGTATTTAGCAGTATGACATTGCCACCGTCTGGTCACCAAGCCAGGGCAGTGACCTTTGGTTGCATGGCCAAAGGAAGGGGGGTCTCATCACGAGTCAGCCCTCTCATTTCTGTGAAGATACTAGTGGGTAACGCTGTCATCTCTGGCCACCTAGCCAAGGCAGTGTCCTCTTCGTCAAGGCTTGTAGCAAAAAATGCAAATAAAGAAAGATAAGGCAATAAGGGCTTGGAAAAACTGC
>ML789759.1:526112-539027 GCA_009831015.1 Picea engelmannii | reverse complement strand
TGGATTGTTCTCTTTGACTATCTCTTCTTGGGCAGCAATCTGTGAAAGGGAACCTTTAACTTGATCCTTTATCCTTTAGCCCTTCTCTAAACCAGATTGCCTTAGGGACGTCTCCCTTGGACTTGCCCTCCTAAATAGAAAGATCTCCCCATTGAGGTGACAGTGGGTGGGGAAGCTCCTGTTACGCCGGATTCAAGCCCTGACTCAAGCTCTTGGACCTCTCCTACAAACCGTGCGATAACAGTGCACAAGAAGAATCAAGGATTAGTGCAAAAGATAAATTCCAAAGGAAAGATGATGATCAAGCCTACACAACAAAGTTCAAGAAATTCAGGAATTAGAAGAAGTTTGACTCAAGGAAGAAACCAAATCAAGAGAAAGATATGTCAAAAATACAATGCTTCAACTGTCGAAAATATGGTCACTACAAGAATCATTGTCCCGAGTTAAAGAAAAGGAAGGAAACATGCAGAGAATCAGTTTCCAATAAAGGGAACCCTCAAAGAAGGCCAAGAAAGATAAAATAGACTTCTTCTTCTAAAACAAGGTAACAATATTCCTCATAGTTCTTGTACATACCATGTTTACATAGTTTTTGTACATATCTTGCATATCTATTTCTTAGAAGATAATATGTTCAAGTGAAACAATACCTATGGAAGAATAACGACATAAGGATTGCTATCACGATGACTACAAGTCAAGAAATACACATGAAAAGATGAAGTACATTGAAAATCCTTAGTAACAATTCATGTGGAAGCTATTACATAAGTAACAACTGCCAGATAATTCGAAATCAAAATCAAACTTGAAGAGACCCAAAAGAAGTCAAAACAAAAAGAAGTTAGAAATCAAGAAGGAAACTAGAAAAAGACTTGTGACACTTTATAGAAGGCAATAAGGATGCATATGGAAACATGGACTCTCTTATATGGAGGGAGCTGATTACATAATTCCAAAAGATGAGCATGAATGAAGAAAGTATTAGGAGCAAGCTAATCCTAAATAATATGATCCATTGAGGATTATGAAGTATCTATCCATGTTCCTATTGAAAGTAGCAGCCATGAAAAACAACACGTGTTCAGTTTGACTTTAGAATAAGTCTTCTTCGAAAAGAAGCCTTAAAGTATCCTTGGCTGTCCATATACATCCATGATCCTATGATGAAAGGAATAAGTTGGAATATTCAAGGCATGGAATCTATAGAAAACTCCATGGACCCAAGAGCTAAAGAGAAACATGATAAAGAACATGAAGATTCCAAGAGAGAAATAAAATCCAGAACAACCAGTTACTATACCAAGAATCACAAGACTACCAGCTTGGTTTGAACCCACTGAAAGCAATCAAGAAGAATAAATTGAAGTTATGATGAAGAAAAGTATATGTAAGAAATTGTGAAAAAGGATGGAAGCATTGTAAGATTCAGAACTAGCGGTTCTTCCATAAGGAGGAAAAGACTATGACAACATCTTGTTCCCATAAATCAGATACACCTCTATCTGAGATATTATATCTCTTGCAATATCCATGGATTGGAGTTTACATCAGATGAATATAAACAATGTTCTTCTCAATAGAGTAATTGAAGAAGAAACGTATGTAGAGCAACCTCAAGGTTTTGAGGTATACCAAAAAGAGACCCTTGTATGCAGATGGAAGAAGACCTCGTATGGATTCAAAACAACTTGGTGCATATCCTATCATGCAAAACAAAAGCATGGTGAAAAATTTCTATGACATATATAGTGTATTAGAATAGTTACTCAGAAGTTTGAGATGATGGATTGTTAATCCATTGAAAACTCTCATGATGACATAAGAAGTGCTACCTCGATATGTTTCAGTTTGAACCTTGCCATAATGTAATGAGCTAACAGGAAACAAAAGTGTTGAATTTGACCATGATATATTTCAATGATCAGAGCTATATGAAGCCTTCAAAGAAAACCAGTGTTCCATGACAGATCGAAGTACATTGAAATCAAGCATTACATTCTATGTGATGAAGTCTAGAAAAGAGAAGTGGTTCTCCAATATATCTCCACAGATGAGCAGATAACAAATATTTTGGTAAAACCTCTATCCAAGATGAAAAGTTTGCAAGCTGGGGCTTGTGGAGACGATTTCCTTATTGAAAAAGGAAGATATTACTCCCAGTTTGGGAGGGAGCACTGATGTGTTATTGATTTATGGACAATTATTTATTCAGATCGAAAGATTATCCAAGATGAGAAATTCCTTTCTAGTTCAGAAAGTGGTTTGAGATTTCTAACGGATAGGCATTTTCCAATTCAGAAAATGGTCTAGATCAAACAATCATTTTTCCTAATGAAAATGGTTCAATAGATTGTTGATGTACCATAGACAATGATTCATATTGTGGCTAGTGTGGGGGAATGACCTAGGAAAATCATTCTTCTTAGCAGCCACTCTGAGTAGGCATCAAGTAGAATGGTCTGCCTCACCGGGAAGTCATTCTTTCAAAGTTCATAGTTGTGAGAAGTTTCAAAGAATGGTTCGATTTGGAGGTTGGTGTAGGATAGTCATTTCCATTAGGAAATGGTTCAAATAGTCATTCTCTAGGGAAGACTCATTCTGTCTAGGTTGCACTATGTTTAGTTCCGGAGGAATGGCCTAGTTAGGTGAATGGTCTAGGTTCAACAATCAGGGATAGGCATTCCCTAGGGCATAATTATTCTATCCAGGTTGCATTATGTTTAGTGCCAAAGGAATGTCCCAGTTAGGTGAATGGCCCAGGCTCAGAAATCATGGACAATTATTCTTCCATGATTGGGAAGAATAGTATAGATAGCCCATGGTTGATGTTTTTACTGTATGAGGGAAGATGATTTTCCAAATATCATATATGTGAGTTTAATAATGGCCCAGATGACTCAGTTTATATCACAATATTGTTTCTATGTAGGTTGATATCAGATATGATTTTTATGGAGACTGTATGTCTCTAGACAATAGATGTATGCTATTGTGGTGGATGTGTTCCACTTGTTGTGACTATGTGTCACTGATTAAGTAGCCATGTGCTACTTGGTGTGGTTGTGTACCACTGGATAATAGTTGTGTACTACTATGGATAGACACAGTTGTGTAATATTGAATGTCATTGTTCTGATTTCCATGTAGACTATCAGTGGTATTGAAAATGATTATCAACTAGATGGATAGTCAGTGTGCTAGTGGACATACATTCTCTAGGAGGAAAATGGTCTAGTACATTTACTCTTCTAGGACGTATGTCTGGATTAGAAGAATAGTCCTTGTAGCCCATGGCATGGCTTCCAACATCTGTTGGAATCATTATTATTATAGGACATATGTGTAGATTAGAAGAATGGTTTTTGTATCACTCTGTAGAGTGAGTGACTTATTCAACATCATGCCTGATTACTCAGATGGAGTATGGCTTCGAAAGATAATGTAGTTGATGTGATCAAATGATACTGATAGCGATGATGGTGCTCATAATCTAATCATGAGATATGATGATGCTACCGGTTGAATGGTATGTTTGTGCTCAAGACCATTTCCTTCAATACCTCCCTAGCTAGGAGGGAGTGTTGATATTATAGTAGCTACAGGAGGTATTATCCTCCACGTGTAACCTTAATGAGAATAGAATATTTTAGGAAGCAAGAAGAAACCCTAAAGCATTGGACATAACCCTCGAAGACAAGTCAGCTAAAGGAAATATTTCATATTAAGTGTTTAGCCTCCAGAATGAGAAGTTTTCCTAGACAGCTCAGGAAAAATAGTATAAATACAAGACATCAGAACTCATTTTGAGGAGACAGCTCGAAACTACAGAAATGTAGAAGTACGCACTGCAGAAACTGGGTATGTAAATCTGGGGAGTAGATGCAGCTGAAACTACTGCAATCTGTATTCTCGGTTTAGGCTCGAACTTTCTATTGGTTATGGTTTGGAATTTATGCATTATGTGCTAGCTCTGGAGAGAGGTATGCTACATTGATTGGATATTAGGCCTAGGGTTTTCTTCCAGAATTATTATCTGTCAAGGTTAAGGTGCTCGGGGGTGGCTTCGGCCTATGGTCGGTTGACAATATTTATATAGTGTTTATGGTTAAATGAACACATCTATTATTTTCTAAAAATTTCAACACTCCCTCTCAGCAAGAGAGGCATTCTCGATAACACTGAGATTGTCTCGAAAGTACACAAAATTTGTCAAGGAAAATGGCTTGGTTAAAATATCTATGGTTTGTTTTGCCTTCAGAACATACTAAATACTGAGAATGTTCTTTTGCACCATGTCCCGAACATAGTGATATGTCATCTCAATGTGTTTCAACCTGTCATGAAACACCAAATTCTCGGAGATCTTTATACAAATCTGGTTATCACAATGGATGATTGTGGATTCTATCTCAGCACTAAATAAGTCTGAAAGTAGATTTTTGAGCCACACTACTTCTCTACTAGCAACACTTGCAATAATGTATTCTGCTTCTGCAATTCTCTGGCTATGGAGCCTTGTTTCCTGCTGGACCAAGAGATCATGGCTGAACCCAAACTGAAACAATATCTGAAAGTACTCTTCCAGTCCACTGTACTTCCCATCCAATATGCATTTATATATCCATGAAGCATTACACCTCCACTGGAAGTGTATCTAAACCCATAGACTATAGTCCCTCAAACATATCTCACAATATGTTTAACAACAACCATATGAATATTCTTTGGTTCAGACATGAACTGGATGAGGGCATTCACTGCATAATATATGTCTAGTCTTGTATGTATAAGATACATGAAGGACCCAATGATATGTTGATATAAGGTGGGGTATTATGGATCTGTACCTATAAATTGGTCTTGTAACTTCTTCAGGTTATAAATCATCAAGGTGGACATGGAATTACGGTTCATCATGCCAAATCTACGGAGCACATCAACTACATATTTTCTCTATGAGAGAAATGTCTCACATGGTTTTTGCCACACCTCTAAGCCCATAAAATAATGCATAAGACCCAAGTCTTTCATTTCAAATTATGTTGAAATCTCCCTCTCAGTCCGAGCTATCAATTTTTCCTCTCCTGTGAGGAACAAATCATCCACATATAACACTAAGATAACAGGATTACTTTTTACAATCTTTATATAAATATTGGTATCTGCTATGGTCCTGGTGAAACCAAGACTTTGTATAAAGTTGTCAATTCTCCCATACCAAGCTCTCAGAGATTGCTTAAATCCATACAAGGATTTCTTGAGTTTGCACACATGATATTATTTTCCATGGATCACAAACCCTTTAGGTTGTTCGATATAAACCTCTTTCTCAACTTCACCGTTAAGAAAAGCAGTCTTAACATCCATCTGGTTAAGTTTCCAACCCAAAACTGCAGCAAGAGAGATAATGATCCTGATGGAAGTATATCTAGAAACAAGAGAAAAAATCTTGTCATAGTCAATTCCTTCTTTCTGAGAGAAGCCACAAATCTAGCCTTGAATTTTTCAACACTACCATCTGTTGTATTCTTTATTTTATAAATCCATTTGGAGGTTACCATTGATTTTCCACAAGGTCTTGGGACCACTACCCATACATCATTATTTAGAATTGAATCATAATCTTCTATCATAGAATCTTTCCACACTTGATGTTTGGAGGCTTCTTCAAAGGTGGAAGGTTTCGAGTCAATCACAAGATTCAATTGACTTATTAGGCCGGAGTACTTATCTAGTTTCTTTCTTTGTCTGAAGGTGCCTTTAGGTGTTGCATGCTTTTTTTCTTCTTTTAGAATTTCCCAGCACCAGACTGGTTTCCTTTTAACATGAGGTTTCTCTAGGGGAAACTCAATAGTATCCCTTGTGGGATCCACTGAAGGCTCAGAGGTCTCCTCCCTCTGCACATCTAGAAGAGGTGAATCTGAAGGTTCAGGAGATGGAGCTTCCTTCTCCTCTTTATCACATGGAATTTCTTTGGCATAACGAAAAGTTGCTTCTTCATGAAAAGTTGCATCTCTTTTGACCTCAATGAAATTTTTACTGAGATATAAATTATGTAAGCCTTTGAGGTTTCACTATATCCCACAAAAGTTCCTTTCTTTCCGGAGGCCTCTAGCTTATTCCTCTTTTCTTTTGGAATATGAATATAGACTGGACTACCAAAGATTCTCAAGTGACCAACTGAGGGCTTTATACCGGTGAAAAATCCTTCTGGAGTTTTCTCTTCAAGGGCTTTATGAGGAGACTTGTTTTGAATGTAAACTGCAGTACTTGCAACTTTGACCCAAAGATATAATGGTAAATTATGATCATACATCATGGCTCTAGTTGCTTCATAGATTGTTCTGTTATTTCTTTCTGCAACTCCATTCCGCTGGGGATTGTAAGGCACATGCAGCTCCCTCTTAATCCCAGAAACCCAACAGAGTTCATCGTACTTGTAGGAGTCAAAATTCTTTGCCATTGTCTGTTCTGAAAACCTGTGTGTCTACCTGTCTGATTTTCAACAAGATTCTTGAAATCTTGAAATTTGCTGAAAGATTCATCTTTAGTATTTAAAAAATAAATCCAAGTTTTACGAGAACAATCATCAATAAAAATGATATAGTAAAGACAACCATTCATAGATGGAGCAATCATAGGTCCACAAAGATCAAAATGAGTAATATCTAAAATGTCATTAGATTTTTTGTTGCTGTGAGGATAAGATTTCTTTGTATTCTTACCGAGAGCACAACCTCTACAAAAAATATCATGCTCAAATGAAAACACTAGCATACTTGTTACCATATTTTGCAAACCTGGAAGTGTGTTGTAGTTGAGATGTCCAAGCCTTATGTGCCAAAGCTCATAAGGGTTTATCATCTCGTGAGATAGTGCTTGAACAACTTGACCTATGATTTTATAAACTCCACTCTCATGAGTTCCAATAGTCATGGTAGAGTTCAAATCTCCATTTGAGGGCCACATGAGAGCATTCCCTTTGGTGAAGGCTATTGATTATCCTTTGTTTTCTAATACTGCAACTGAGATTAGATTTTTCTTTAAACTAGGAACATAAATAATTTCATCAATATGAAATACATTACCTGATTGAAGCTGGAAAGAAGCAGATCCAAACCCTTTTATGTCATAAGTAACATCATCACCCAGTTCTACCTTTACATTGAACTTCTTATCCCGATAGTTTGCAAGATTTTGTTTGAATCCTGTCATGTGTTTGGAGGCAGTGTTGTCCATTCACCAAACCTCCTCCCACTTGGTTATAGTGCCAGAAAGAGATGAGACAAGATAATATTCTTGGTGTTGTTCTTTCTCTTTGGTGGCTGCCCTGGTTATTTTTCTTTGAGGTTCCTATTGAGGCTATGCTTCTTCACTGGAAACCGAGGCATGTAACTTACCTTTTCTTCTCTGTTGAGAGGGAGGGTTCCTGCAATATTTTTCATAATGTCTTATCTTATTTCAGTTAAAACATCTTACTTTAGATAAATGAGGATTAACATGAGATAGCTTACCTTGAGGTTTCTTACCTTTTCCTTTAGGTTGAGTAAAATTATCCCATCTCTTGGCTTTAGCTGAAAGGGCATGATCTCTTACAGTTGAGTGTTCATTTATGCTTTTGAGTCTTCCTTCTTCTTCTAAGCAATCATTCCATAATATCTCGAGGTTAGGTTGACATTCTCTTCCATTGATTGAAGAAAGAAAAGTTCCCCATGACTCAGAGAGTCCATCAACTATAGTTTTCACAAGGTCATCATCATCCACAACAACTCATATTGTTGTAAGCTGATCTTTGGTTTGAGAAATCTTGGAGAATAATACAACTATAGTTTCATCATTTCCCATCCTTAATGTACGTAGTTGTTTATTTAATATTATCTTCTGAGTTGGAGCCTTCTTTTCATAGAGATTTACTAGGGCATCAAAACAATATTTGATAGTCCTTAGATGACCAATGATGGGCATCATGTTGTCCTTAACTAAGTAAAAAATGACTCTTTTAGCTTTGGCTTGTCTCTTCTTGTATGTTGCCCTGCCAGTATTTGAAGTGGGTTCTTCTATTACCCTACTAACCTGCTCACCCAAGTCACTCTATTCTAGGATTTTGAGTGTCCTACACTTCCAAGCATTGAAGTTGGAGACCCCTTCAAGTCTATCTTCATATTTGACTAAAGAAGAGGCCATGTTGAGTTCTAGGTCAAATTATGAAGATGATATACTGTTTTTATGAAAAACAAACCCTAAAGAATGGATCTACGTAGGCTCAAGTCTGCAATTCTTGAGCTCTTTTCATGTCCCAAGCTCTAAAACCATGTTAGAATTAGGGAAAATTGAAAAAAAAAATGCTTTTAAAAAAAATTGTTCACTAGATCAACATAAAGAATAAGAGATATAAATAGATCTGGAAACAAACAATATTTCTGAGTATAAAAATAAAATTTTAGCTTACCTCCTGATTCAATGTGAGATGTACCTGTCACATGTGTGGATGTATGCCTTTGTAAATATGCTCAGAATTTAGTTTGATCTCTATCAATGTGGACTATGGGACAATTTTTCCAATGATAGAGACCCCCAAAAGAAACAACAATATAACCAAAAACTTCCAAGTAGATAATAGTGATTCCCCCAGCAGAAAAAGCCTCCACAAAACAATGATATATAATAATAAAGAAGTGTACAATAGGTTATCAGACCCTCCACAAGAAAACAACAAACCCTCAACTCAGAAAGAACTGGACAACAAGTGGTAAACCCCCCACGGGGACCTCAGCATACCATGCGACAATGCAACCAACACATAACAAGATGTTAGTCCAGAGAGGGGGCCGCAGGACCTAGAAGGCATATCTGATAGTCAAAAATAGGTTTGACAGCTAATTAAACAGGTTTGGTAGCTAATGAAACAGGTCTGACAACTCTGGGAGGCACCTTACATCTCAGAGGAAAATAGATCCAACAATCATACATCAGTAGACCCAATGAAGAAGCTTCCAACCAACACAAAAATCTTAGATCTGAAACTAATAACCAAAAGAGAGGCCACACCAACAAGGGAGAATAGACAAGGAGGTAGCCGCAACAAGGAAAGAGAGGAGAGAGTGAGTGTATTCTCAAATTCTAGAGGGTAGGGTCTTATTTATAGTTAGGGAAAGGGGTTAGGGTAATTAGGATTATAATTAAATATTGACATTTAATTAATATAAATATTAATTAATATGTCAATTAATATTAATATAAATTATAAAAACCCTAATTACATATAAACCCCAATCACATAAAGTAAAACCCCAATCACATAAAATAAGAGGGAAAACAAAACAACAAGGGGGTATGTGTTAGGATAAAGTCAAGGGGGGTCCATAATGGCGAAACATATCCACATGAGTCTCATAATGAATTATAAACTTTATCATCACTGCATAAGAGGGTACATCAACAATGTGGTCATGTTCATCTTCATAGTCACTCCTAGATCTCATGGACCATCCTGGGAGAGAGGAAGAGGATCACACATCAACACATCTTGGTATTACACCAAGATCTTTGACCAGGTTTCCCCAGAACACATCTGGGGGCCCTAGAACACATCTAGGGTCTTATCCACCAAGGTACAAGACCAAGGATCAACCCATGCATTAAGTAAGGGTTCCCTGGAACACATCCATGGGCCGTAGACACATCTAGGGACTTATATCAACCACCAAGGAACACATCCAAGGATCAATCCAAGCATCGGGCAAGGATTCCATGGAACACATCCAGAGGCCCTAGAACACATGTAGGGTCTTACTGCTTGGTCCTAGACCAAGAACCCCAGTCATCTACTGGGGGCCCTCACAAGGGTATTTTTCCATGGATGTCACTGCTTGGTCTCATACCAAGAAACCCCAGGTGTGTGTTGGGGGCCCTATTCCACAACTAGGGTCTTATGCCATCCTCCAGGAGAATGGCTCTTGCAGCTGCACTAATTTCAACACTTAGTGAACTGATGTGATGCTATGAAGTGGACCAATTTGTCTTCTCCCGTGTATGAAGTAATTTGCTTCTTCATCTTTTACTATTTTACTTTTCATCGCTACTATATTAGAATAACATTTCTATCATTCCATTAAATACATATTCCTATAGTATATATGAATACATAAAAGTCTACCAATAGGGTATACATAACTACATAACCAAACACATTTGCAAACAAGTTACTGAAAACATGGAAGAAAAAAAGACAAATATGCCTACATTTCTAAAAATGTATTGAAGAATTAAGTAGATTCTTATCAGAGATGCATAAACACTACAAAGTTATTTAGCGTATGTTTATAACGAGAATTTGGTATACGATGACTGATGTTAGATTTCCATGTTGTTGAGGATATTAGTTCAGTTCTACTGTAGCTATGGCATCCATCCTCTTTATGCAATTGTTGCACAGGTTTGTTTGTAGACCTCGGCCCCAACCATTTCAATGTCATCTGAGCCCCCTATAATTGACAAGGATGAAATTGCCAATCATTTAGCAATAGACTGTCTCTCTGTCAGTCTGTCTAATTTCACAAAAAGGTCCAATAACCTACAAAGAGTTATCCACAACTACCCTAGCTTAGGATTTTGAGGAAGAAGCTACTACTCATCTGGTCCGACAGGAGGAAACACTGAGATATTGTGTTTCTGTATATTCTTTTAGGCCATAATAATATGTAGAGCCAATAGAACCAGGGAAAGTTATAGTAATGGTTCAAGCCCGAACTTGCTGACTATGTAAGGCGTATGGGAAATCAACATTTTGGTGATTGTTCCAAACTCGAATTTGGATAAATAAAAAAAGAGTCAACAACTAGATAAATAAAAGATTGGAATTTTTCTTCATTCCATTGATAGAATACAACTTATTATAGGTATAGAAATAGGGATAAAAAATTCGTTGAATGCAATAGTCTAGGAGTCTTGTTGCCTGCCTATTGAACTCTGAATAGTAGCCTGGTTTTAAGCCAGTAGCATTCAAACTATTTTCTTTTACCAAACAATGTCCAAGAATATAAAATTCCAAACATAATTATTTGTTGCTTCTTAGCCGAAAGGATTTTCCAGATTAGGAAAGGGAACTCTTTCCCCACAACGATAGTAAACATCTTGTAAAAAAACCAATCCTAAAATGTTCAATATAAATAGTTATAAATTTTGATGAACATAACTTTTATACTTCCTTCCTCCCTCTAGTTTGCATGGTAGAGGAAGGAAAGAATGCAACACTTTTATCAGGTGACATGTTTTTTCATTCTTATGTAGTATATTTGTCTTGGCATCAACAACTAGACAATTTGTCACATGCTTAATATTCATGCATGTAAATATCCCCATAAGTGTTTGGATAGATGGTCTCTCATATTCACCACCAAGATTCAGATCTCCCTAGAAACATGTTTCACCCCTTGCAGGCCTCTTGCCTATGCAATTGCATCATTTCAAGTCCACAAGGCCAGGTTCAATTCTTAGGCAACTTTAATGGAATAGATACCCCATTCATTGTTTTATAACCGAATGGATTTTCCAAACACAAATAGATTAGTGTTTTGGTCTTAGCTAAAAATATAAAGACACGTCAAGATAAAGAATTCAAATACACATGAACATTTCACGAGGTTGATCAACTAAGAGAGAGAACGAGAATATAGGGAAGAGGTGTTTCCGGGTAGCGCTCAATTCAAGACAATAGCGAGTACACTTCCATACAAGCATACAAAAGTCGGTATAGTCATACAAACAACACCGTATTGATCATACAACCATACAGACAGGTATGTGAAATGGTACAGACAAGCCATACAGACTATCCTGCAAGTCATACAACTATTTTTTTTTGTTTCTGGTTCTTTCGAGTAACTTGTACATATCAATTAGGTTATACAAGCTCAGTTCGAGGTGATTTCAATAACCGTGCAGTAGTTTTAAGAAGCTTGGAGAGGTTTCCTAGTAAGTTTTTGGAATGAATGAAAAGCTAGTTTTAGGGAGTAATTACTTCTTTACTTGTGAAATTGAATTTTTTGCTTCCATTATTTAATTTCCAGCTATTATGTGATTAATGCTATGGTTGAAATTTAATTTCAATATTAATTAAATTAGCAATCACTTGTTTAATTTAGATCATAAGGACTTTAGACACTCTGGGCTTGGGATTTGCACACAAATGAGGACAATAGATGATTTTTTTATTTTATTTTTATCTTAGTTGAGATGCAACTGACTTCTTAATGCTTTTTGTTTTGAAGAGAACCATTTTGACATAAAAGTAGTAGACAATGCAAGTGGTTGTGAACACCATACATATTCTTTCCAGTGTGCAATAATTAATCCTATGAAATTTCATTAGAGCATCCCACTAAAAAAAAGTGTTTGTTGTTCAGAATTCATTTAATGGATTCAGCGTACTGAAAAACTCCTAGGGCACTAGGATTCTACAAAAATAATTACTTAAATCTACAATTTCTCCAAATTTTGGGTAAATATCCCCCAAAAAAATCTTCATTTCGTAGAATCTTTAGCCTATACCTAATTGAATATTAAAATATATAAACCAAAAATGGAAAATCCTTGTACACCAACATTGAATGTTTCACCTTTCCCCGTACCAAAATATGAAAATACTAAGAAAAAATATGAAGAAACAATGCACACATGCCAAATAATAATTATAAATATGTATCAGAATACACTTTCTAAATCAAAATTTAATTCTTATATATGGCAATGCATAGAACATTTAATTAGAATTTTAAAAATAGCACGAGTAACTATAGTCAGAATTAAAAATACCATCATTTACACACTTAAATACAAAAGCAAATTATATATGTACAAATTAGTCCTCTCATCCAGATATTTAAACAATAATTGAATTACCACGAAAAT
>ML789759.1:473243-483341 GCA_009831015.1 Picea engelmannii | reverse complement strand
CACCACCCATGGGTATAGAAATCATTGGACTATTCATTACATATTCCCCCATAGTAAGATTGATCTTATTGCATTTTCCTAAGAAATTGATAGTTCCTCCATCTGCAATCATTACTTGAAACTCTTGCACTAGATATACAAAGCAATTGAGAGCTTTGGCTAATTTATAGTGAATGAAATTATGAGTACTGCTAGAATCAATTAAGACTATTACCCTTTTCTTTTTGATTTATCCTTCGATCTTGAGGGTTTGAGGAGTGCTAATTCTAGCCAATGCATTACACGATATTGTGGGAGACAACTCTTCAGACAAAATTGCTTCTACATTTTCATCTTGAGAAGGTTATTGTTGTTCTTCTTCTTCGTCTTCACAATCTATGTAGAATAATTTCTTCTGACCACACTTATGTCCCTTACTGTACTTGTTGTCACAATTAAAGAATAAAACTTTTTCTTTTCTTTCCTCCAATTGTTGAGGTGACAACCTCGTAGGTTGAGGTGTTTTAGAAGAAGGAGCATTTTTCTCTCTATAGATGTTAGGATTGGTCCTTCTAGTAGCCATAGCCATATTTTTACTTTTAACATTTCTTGCCATCTTAAATGCATTCTCCAATGATTTGGGTTCCCAAAGGTGAACCTCATGTTGAATGTTATCCTTTAAATTTCCTATGAATACATCAATAAAGTGCTCATCTAGAATATAAGTTACCTTTATATTCAATCTTTGGAAGTTCTCAATGTGCTCAGTAACTGCTTGAGATTTATCAATTGGCTAAATAAGGTATTGCTCCTTGTATCCTCATAGTGTGCTATCATTTCTTCTATGAAAATTGTCCAAGTGACGAGTGATTTGAGAGAACAAATCCATCAATACCATACAAATTGATTAGGTTCTAAATATAAAGAATCAATTCGTACCTTTTGTGTATGTGGCACATTATGGAGATCAAAGAATTGCTCCATCTGAAGTATCCATGTGATTGGGTCCTTCCCATCAAACTTCCTCAAATCAATCTTAGGAACGTGGTTGGTCTTCAAACCAAAGTTGGAGTTTCTCCATTCTTGATTCACCTTCCCTGTGTCCTCATCATGAATTTCATGGGATGCATTTTCACTTTCAGGTGTATTCTCTGTTACAAAAATTTTCAATACTTCCATCATCTCCCCTTTTAAACCCTCCATCATCTCTTGTAGTTCATCTTTTGTTACTATCTTATTTTGTAAATCATTTATGTCCCTACGCATTTCTTCACCTTCATCAACAGTCCAAGTAGGATTGTCTACAGGCTTATTTGGTGTAGAAGTTCCCTTTCTGGGTGGCATGTTGACCAAGTATCACTTTTGAACCTTGATTTTGAGGTGGTTCTCCTAGACAATATTTCTTTTGTTGTATCTCCCAAGTTTCGGCCCTTCTAGGTATGAAAATTTATTTTATGTAGTTCTATGATATTTCTTCTCTACAAATCCGCAGGTCTGATCAAAATTGGATGTGCCAAGTGGAATTTATGGTAAATTCCCCACAACTTGTTGATATTTGGCCTTTCTAGGAGATCTCACTTATATAGCGTGCCCCACACAAAATAATTGATATAAAATTATGAAACTCACACCATAAATACTACAGACTGTCCACGATCCAATGAAACTAGTCCCACTCAATTTGGATACTCTAGGAAGACGTTATGATTGTTTTACCTGGAAGACCTTCCTGAGACTAGTCATATACGCTATCTTACACAGGGTGTATCTACAAATTTAAGATGACCCAAAAGCTGAACGTTTTACCAAAGATACCTTACTAATTTATGTGAATATCCTCCGGATGTTAGGGTCTGAAACATTACAAAAATGTTTTTATAGAAAAAAATTTGCAATGACTCATTTCAGGATGATTCCAGAACTCTATCTTGTACAAGATGCATCTTCGAAATTATAATGCCTCAAGAGCTGAATTTTGAACCCAACGTACCTTGATCCGTCTAATAAATATTATCCAAGCCATTCCTTATGAAACGTTGTAGAACAAAATTTATAGCGAAAATGCCAAGGTGTCTCAGATGTAGCAGCGAAACCCCAAGACCTTGAGATCTGATACCATATGTTAAGAACCAAATATCAATATCGCATAGAAAAACCTCAGAAAAAGTACTCAACGCCTTAAAAAATAGATAATTTTAGATAATAATCCTCTTCGAGGGGGAAACCTCCTTTTACCCTACTTAAATGTTCAAGTACAATATGATTCAAAATGAAAATGTCTCCTTGGTATATATAGGAGACTAGGAGGTATAATTACAACTAATGGCCTAAAGCCGACATAAGTAAAATAACATTGCTAATATAATATGCCCCAATTAAGGGGTAATGAGCCAATATTAGGGCTTAACAAGAGAAGAGCTAGAAGACCTAAAAATAAAAGACAGGACCGAAACCATCCTCAAAGTCAAGAGAATTCTGACCAAAAGGGGTTTTATGCTACAACTAGATGAGAAAGTCCAGAACATGGACGTCGGATTCCATAAAATTTTCAGCAAAATTGATGCTTTGTAGAAGAAAGGTTTTCCCGGTTGGCTAGTTTTGAGCGATAAGCTAATGACCTTATCTGACTACAAGCAGAATATTGTCATGGTGGTGAAGGATAGTTCCAAGTTCTCGGGAATACAGGCAAGGAATTCTTAGAGACTTTGCAGCTAGACCTCATCATATAGCACGAGATCAAGTATATTTTTACTGTCAAGCCGACATTTTCCAGGTATACAGAAGTGGATGAGATCTACCGAAGAATGCTCAAAATCACCACACCTGGTTAGCAAAGGTGGGAGGAGTTGTGCAAATTAATCGAATGATAGATGATGTGTATCATCTGAGTCATCATGTGTAGCATCCAAATTCGTGTGAATGACTCACCAACGTTCGTCCCAGAAAATCATCATGAAATTTCAACACATCATTAGCAGTTGCTATATTCTTGTATTCTGTTATTTAGTTAGCTAGATTTTAGTTTTTCCATGGCCTGATCAGTTATGACAGGGGTGTTGTAATTTTGATTATAAATAATTCAAGCTTTGAAGTATTGAGGGTTGATATCATGCCCAATAAAGATGAAGCGTTATAATCTTTATCAAGGGATCTACCAGTAATAAAAGAGATTTTTTCACAATATTCATGCGTGTTTACTATTGGTGATGTTTTTCTTCTCATTGTTAATGGTTTTTTCTTTTTTCTTCGTGATCACATGTATTTTCTTGTTTGATCATTTATAAGGAGTCAAGTTGTGGAACTTATTTCATATACTCTATTACAACTTCTAAAGGATTTTACTGTTTTTCTTCTAACAATACGATAAAGAAATTCTTGAATGCTTCTTTACTCTTGTTATTTATCTCATTTTTTCTGCTAACCCATCATTTTATTCATAAAGAATCCAATATTTTTCACAATCCTTCCCTATGAGAATATCTTTCCAAAAAACAATTCTTTGATCTCAAGTTTATAAATATAGACCCCATAGCCCAATGGATGCGTGATTTATATTTCAACCATATTTATAAAAAACAAGTGACACTATCTATTCTTTTAACTAGCCTAAAATTTGAAACTTAAACACAGATAAATCTTACAGAGAGATCCCTATCTAAAACTGGAAGGGATAGATCCCAGTTTTGAAGTGGTTGGATAAGGTTACCTCTGTTAAATTATTTTTGCCTTCTAACAACATCTGGAGAATTTACAGGGCGATAACAAGAGGAATAAAACTTTTGACAATGCCTATTGAAAGATGCATGAAACTCTTTGAGTGACGATACGCTAAAGGCTCAAGAGATTGATACCAATATCGAGCATCTCCATGAAGAGAGAACATAAACAACTTCATACGTACGTATTCATGTTGGATGTCAAGTTGCTGCAACAAAGCATGAAATTCTATAACATGTTCAAGAGGGATCAACTAGAGGCACGGGATGTGGATAACCAACTATGGATGAAAAATTGAACCGAGAAAACCTCTTGGCCATGATCTCCTCCATAGCCATTTGATTTGTCTCCCTTCAGTGGAATCAACAACAAATTTTGCACAGTGGAGTCACCATGGTGAAAGATAGGCATTCAGAGAAATGTGTCCAGCTTCAGTTCACCATCTAAAAATGGCTCTCTGCAATATTGTTCTTCCTAGGGAGCATTTCAATCTGGGACAACAACAAAAATCCTTCTTGAGAAAGTTTTCCTTTCTTAATAATCCTCTCTGGGTCAGCTTCAAGTGTAGACAGAAGAAGTTGTGGTGTATACCTTGTGTGTCTTCCCTTCAAAGCCACAACTGAAACAATGGAGTCTCCAGGTGCAAGTTGCAATCTTCAAGATATTGATTTCTGATGCACCTTGAGAATCAGAATTTCTTGGTCGTTCTAACCCAGGGAAATGTCTTCAATTTGTTCCCTGACAACGATGCAAGAAATGTTAGCACTAGAAGTCACCTTCAGATTGCATAGAAGGTAAGCCCAGTACCCATCATTTTGTGTAAGTGTAATTGAGTTTTAAGAGGTCAAATGGAGAAGACTCAATCAAAATAACATTCTAACTCGGAAATTTGGACTGGTATGTGCAAGCAATTAAGGTCTTGGATCAACTTCAATCAGTAATTTGGAGTAAGGGTGAGTAGAAGGAAGACTTTGGTGAGAAAAATGTAGAGGCATGTCATGGAAATCAGACCTTTCATCATCCTAAGGAAGAAAAAATTAAACACAAGATCCTCTTGGATTCAAATTTCAAGGAAATTGAAAGAAATCATAACAACATTATAACCAAACATTCATCATAATACAGTCACACCAATCCATGTGAATCAATCAATCATGAACTCTCTCAGTATTGGAGGCAAATAATATGGAGTAAGAAATCTGACTTAGATAAATCAATAAGTCTCAAATCAAGTACATAACCAAAGAACCAATGTTCTTCATCAAAATATTACAATAGCAGGGAGCCTAGCTCAACCATTCGACCTTAACAAAATATCAAAACTACTTATGTATACTAGAAATGTTGCAACCAAGAGGAATGTGATCGGACCTCCGAATTCAAAGTTTCCAGTCGATGGCTAGTCTATCAGTCTGTGCAGGCCTTCTTATGTCAAATGCGAGCCCGACTTAGTTATGTGATTTGCAGGAAAATCTGTCCCTCGGGAAACTTTGGATTGACAATCTCCCCCCACGACAACTCTCAGTATGTTTTCCATTTATGGGGTGAGACGAGGTCTCAACTTCCGCCCCCATTTCCATTA
This sequence comes from Picea engelmannii, assembly GCA_009831015.1. NCBI lineage: Eukaryota > Viridiplantae > Streptophyta > Pinopsida > Pinales > Pinaceae > Picea > Picea engelmannii. The sequence continues at coordinate 478,063 of ML789759.1, read as the reverse complement.
ACTACCTTCATTGGGATTGGGACGAGGCCTGACATCCATGAATGTTCCATGTGGTGCCCACAACTTCTTCGAGTCAATATCGACGCCTCAAGGCCATGAAAATCTTCATCACTCCTTCTTCAATGTGACCTAGGGCCATGACCCTACGCAATTGTAAAATTGCGAGCGTGACCAAGGGTGGTTTGAAAGAAAATCGATTTTGTCCCCATAATTCACCATGAATCGCCACACGTCCCTTTCTAAAAACCGCAGTTCCAATTGCGGCCCGCCCTTGAAAATTTAAAAACGTGTGCACATTTTGACCCCACAATGGAGCGTGACCATTGATCTTGTGATCTGAGATGGGGATTCTTGATCAATGACCCAACTCTGGCACCTTTTAGGTTGATGGATTAGATATTCTCTTTTCAAATCGATGGTCGAGATCTGCTTCAAGATTCGGGCTTCGGGCCTTTCAAAATTCAAACTATATTTTCCCCAATAAAAACCTTCAGAGCTAAGGATATGATGACACATGGCTCTTGGATTTGGATGGTCGATATCCACTTTGGGAGTTCGGGCACTTCGACACTTCAGGCACTTCGGGAGTTTGGGCACTTTGGCACTTCGAGCGCTTTGGGAATTCAGGCACTTCGGCACTTCAAGCACTTCAGGAGTTCGGGCACTTCGACACTTCGGGCGCTTTGGGAGTTCGGGCATTTCATCACTTCAGGAATTCCACACACTTCTCACTTTGAAACTCCTGAAGCTTATTTCCTCAAACACTTGGATCAACTACCACCCGACCCTTTAAATATCAACAACTCATGTTCTCTCCGGGTCTTTTTCTCTGGTGCTATACTTTGCGCAACTTTTAAGATTCCAAATGCCCATGAGCCGCTAATATGAACTCCACATGGAATTACCATCGTTAAAAGATGAACCTACCTTTTTGCTTGATTTGAGTCTAGAATGAACCACTCTGAGTGTCACGCTTTGAGCCCGTGGCTACAGCCTGTGTAAAAAAAGACTTGGATGACTGGATAGGGGCTGAGAAAATAGGGAGACCAAGGTCCTTTAAACACAGAAGGGGTAAACCAAAATGATTTTACAAGCCGAAGGGGGAAAAACTTAAGAATTGGTATGAAAAAGGAGAGAGATAGGGAAAAACACATACTTAGGTAGAAACCACAAACCCATAGGACTCTTACAAGTTTGTGTGATAACACATGGCACCACCCCTAGGTTCTCGGTGGACTCAATTTCCATTTCAGCATCCCAATCAACATTAGTTAACCATAATTTAAATATAACAGTGAAAAATTTCCTAGAAAATGGGTATTTTCCAAGTGTTCATCTTGCAGGCCATATTCGGAGGCCTAAACGACATTTTTGAGTAGTCTGAATGGTAAAAAACTGTATGTCCTAGTTTCGACATCTAAAATAATAGATCTCGAAGAGAGATTTCTAATGGTGTAAATTGTTCACCCAACAGAGCTAGTATGAAGAAGTTATAGGCTGAATAGTGCAAGGTAAATTTGAGACCCAATTAACTTTTGAGTGCCATAACTTCTTGCTCCAAAATAAGACTGGGAAACAAGAGAAGTATATGGAAACATATTGATCCACAGAATAAATCCATGGAGATAAATTAAAATTTTGGGCACATAAAAATGAATAGGAGGACATAGATGGTACCTGTAGCATTCAGGGCCAAAAATATTAATTGGCCTGAAACTTCAATATGATGTATCTAGCATCCTGGAGCTCAGATAAGGATGAAACTTGGAAAATTTGTCCAAAACATGGTCATGAGAGAACTCATTTGAGATCCTATCAAACTGCCAAAGAATCAGGTCCCAAGAGGTAAATCACAATTGAAAATTGCACCATGAATCCACAAGAGAATCAATATTTTGATCTTAAGACTTTCATGCAAGGGTTGAATGAGGAGAGCTTGGAGAAGATTGTGGTGGCATCAAATTGATTTGTAAATGCCTTCTTTTGGCTTTCCACTTAATATTAACTTGGCATATTTCTTTCATTATGTTGTTTTTGATAATGTCTATGCTTAAGTCAAATCGGGTATAGATATATATGGTTTTTATCTAACGAAATCTAGTAGAAGTAGGAAGGTTTTATTGCCTCTTGTTTTGCAGGTCTCTTTGTTTGCTGAAGGAATTGGAGAAACGAAGCAAAAGAACAAAGAAATGAGGACAAAATTCGGGAAACAAGTGTGCCTTTCTCTTTCTATCTATATGTTAATGAAATAGAACTATAAGGAAAGTAGAAACCATTTGTTTACTTATGTCTTTGGACCAAATAATGGGTCTTGGTCCAAAGGGGAGCTTAACATGTGTGTAGGGTAAGATTTCTCATAATAGAAAAATAACGAATCCACTGGGGACTAAGGGGGACTTTGAATTTTATGTCGTTTGATTCATATTAAACATTTATTTATGATTGGACATTGTTTTTTTTATTCTTGATTATGAGTTATTTCCCCTTCCCTCTTCTTTATTGAATATTTTACAGAGTCATTGACTAAGTCTCTGTTGGATTTTAGCTTTTGGAATCCATTTTCAAGCATTTTCAGGACCAACACTCCCCTGCAATGGCTACCAGAGCATGAATGTCCTGAATGGTTCTCCCCCTTGGTCTCTTAGGGAGTGCCATAGTGCTCTTTTCCTTTGGTAACAGGGGCACCATTCTCTCTTTTTAGGTGGATCCGTGAGGTTTTTCTTTATTTTGTTCAATCTGTTGTTAAGAGGCTTTTATCTTAGAGTCTTTTGGTTTTTCTTTGACTTTGTTTTGATTGAGAAATTGACATTCATCACTCATTTAATTTCCTTCTTTGAGTTTTCAAAATTCTCCTAGTTTTGAAATCGTATGGTCCCCTTGGGTTAACAAGATCCCTTGGTTCATCCCACCTTTTAGTTGTATGATCTTCGTCTCACAAAGTTTTTAGATTGCTTAATTGTTTAGAAATTTTCATCAACTAGAATTTGCAAAGGTTTTTTGGTATTGAGCCCTTTTTGTCTTCATTGAAACATCTCACTTTCTGAATGATTAAGACTCTCTTGTTTATCGCAACCCAACGTTGAATATTGATTCTTGCTGCTTGTTTTTTAGGATTTTTCAAGAGTTATTGTCTTCCTTCTCCTTTACATATTTTGAGTTCCTAATTGAACAAGTTGTGAAGTCCATTCTTATACTTGATTTCTTTCAGTTCTCATCATTTTTTGAGTGCACTTTGTTTGGTTTCTTTTTTTCCTTGCGTTTCTTTGTGTCAAACATTGATCTCTTTCATTTCACTTGAAAGTTAAGAGACATAAAATTTTGCATATCTCATTGCATACATAATCGAACAAAGAAATTATTTGTATTCTTAGAAATTAGCTTTGGTACATGTTTGGAAAAGAGCTATTTTTGCATGTGCATTTGGATTTCAGAAATTTCCTTGGTACTTTGGCATCATTTTGCTCCCAGAAATTGAAAAGTTGCATAAAATTTGAGTACTTACTTGTGTTAAGAAGAACATAAATCTTCTCCTTCCCATACATAGAATTCATCAAAAAGAAAAGATTGCATCTCATTCTTTTTCATTCTATTGGATTCGAGTCTCACACATCATTAGTTTCATCTCTGTATAACTTATGAGTAAAAATCCATTAAAATCCACTAGACATTTTTTTTAGCACCCCAACAATAGCATAGGATTAGGGCCTTTGGAATAGGAAAAGTGAGTAAAACGTCCAAGCCTACTAAACAGACTATAGAACACTAAAGAGTGAACAAATCCAATTTTCATATAAGTGTAGCTGGGAACCCCCTCTAACACAGGGGATAAACATGAGGTCATGTGCGGAAGAGCAGTGGAGATCACCCCTCCAAATATTGACGAATCGTATCTGAACGATCATATAATGGGGGGATTTTCTTGAAGTGTCATTGGTTTCATTTGGTCCTGGTGCTTCGTGAATCTCGAATCCGTTTGGGGTCCTTAGGAGTTTTATCAGTCCACTTATCTTCAGTCCTCTAGAAAAACTTCATACTTTGATTTTCTACCCATACGTTCAATCCCAACTATAGACTATACCCGCACAGAGGCTGACTATGATTTGGTAACCTTAGTGGAATTTCCTAGGTATCTACAAAGGTGATTTTGGGGGGATTCCCACGGTACCTAGGGAAAACGTCATATCACACTTTCAGTACCCTTAGAGGATGATCCCTCAAAAGTGAGGGTTTCTTTCACCGAGAAGGGCTGTTACGTGGAGGTTGGGGTAGCTGCTGCTCATTTATTTGTTGGCGGATTAACATCCCATCTTAGGAATATCCTTGAACCTATTATTTCTTGGTTGATTGCTTTTAGTTTTCTTAGGAGTTTGTTTCTTTTATTTTCATAGGAGGACTTATGATCATTAATTTTTTATAGTTCGAAAATCTCATAGTATAGAATGCATGGAACCTAAAGTTTAGGAACCCCAACATAATGTTTCTTACGAAGGAATGATCGAAGATCAAATTTTGAGACCATAAGTGTAGCTCCTGGAAGTGGCCAACACATAGAAGAATCGGTCACAACCTTCCTAGAAATCCTTGCATCTTACACGAATCCTTTTTTTACTGATCCACTCGAACTACCACTCATTGATCCACCATCCATGACATATCATCATGCTTATTATTCTTAACTTTTACCATCTGGCTTAACCATTAAGAAATATTTTGGCATGAACTCGTTAATTTTTGGTTTTCCTAAAGGACTTGGGAATTTATCTTTATCCAAAACTCTTGCAGTTGATATTGCTGGTGCTTCTTCTTTACTGGGAACATCA
>ML789759.1:462096-473172 GCA_009831015.1 Picea engelmannii | reverse complement strand
CTAATCCAGTGGGCATTCCTCAACAAGGAACTTTTCCCTATCAATCTGTAAACCCCATGATTCCAACACAAAATCCCCCTCAAACACAGTATATGGTAGGTCAATCGAGCCAACCGAAATACGTGGGGGACCATTTGATCAATATTATTATGTAGGAGGTCCATCTATTCAATCACAGTACATGGGTGGACAACTAGGACAACCACCATACATGGGTGGACAATCAAGACAACCAGCTTACATAGGTGGACAACCCATGAAGTCACCTGATTCATATTTTATGAGCAGAATGAAAATGAATACAAATTATTATTATTCTTAAAACAGATACACAATAATAGCATAGATACAATAACAAAGATACAATAAAATTGGTTTCTATTCAATAAGAAAATGTGTTGAAACTGTAAAATGCAGCGAAAAATAAGCTTGCTAGAATGGTGGTAGCTTATCTATGAGAAGAGATGTGATGACTGTGCTTATTCGCAAGACGATGGTTACAATGAGTCTCTCCAAGAATTTTTACAATAAGGGCCCACAACATAGTTGTCGTCCTTAAAATCTTCTACGATTCTTCTGTCTTCGGAGATTTCGGGACTTCAGGACTTCGGGTTTCGGTCCACGAAGATCCAACAGCTAAATATGCATAACCATAGTCACACTTTTTGGAACTCGCAATCTCGCAAGTTCGTGAGTCGAAGACCCTCGACTCATTTCCTCTAACCATTGATACCTGAGATGTGACACGAGTATGGCTCCCTCCTCGCTAGCGTCTGCTACGCATGACCATAGTCTAGGGCTAAGTGCTAGCACTCTTCACTACTCGCACCTTCGTGAGTTGTGGCATCCAACCCTAGTGCCTCCCTTTCACGAAACCCCGAGAAGCGATGTTTACTTTTCTCCTCTCATTCTCGCTACTTCGTGGGTTTCAATATCGAGTTCCCATGCCCTTATCTCGCGAGTCCCCAAAATCGTGAATTACTTTATTCTCCGAGCCCACAGCACAGCTGTTGCCCTTCACCACCGTGGCATGTGGTACGTTCATGAGGCCCCACGTCACTTTTTAACGACGTCATCGGGTCCCACCTCTCTCACTTCTCTTCTCGACCCACTGGCACGTGGTACATCTCCATGTGTCCACATCCATTCCTAGAAAAATCCAACGGTCAGATCTTTCTCAGATATACTGCGCAGATCCTTTCGGCGTTTCGGGGTTTCGGGTGTCGAAATTTTGTGCATCCACGCATCTTAAACTTCCATTTGCCGAAATCATGAATTCACTATCTACTAACTTACTTGATCCAACGGTCAAGTTCTTCTCCCACGATCTACAGTGTAGATTGTTTCAGGATTTCGGGTTTCGAAGGTGTTCACCTCTTCTCACCTCCCATCTCCTAGAACGTTGATTTCTTCCTCAATCATACCCGCTACCTCAATCAACTTTTCCGTTGATTTTTGCAGAATTAGAAACCCCGAATTACCGATGGAGGCCTAGCGCAAGATAGCTCTTTCTCTCTCTCCGTTCCCATGTGATCGCAGGTCATGATCACGGTTCAAATAAACGCAGTGCCTCTTTGTATTTCGCGCCCCAACTTAAAGCCGACATCTCTTCCTCACATCAGATGGTCGTTACAGACCCGGAGATTCTCCGAAAGAATTCTCGTTCGTTCATCGGGTTTATCATCACGAGAGTCCGAACTCTCGATCACGGAATTCCCAAATTCTTGATCCTTGGTTTCCCGACGCAGTTAATCTCTCGACATGTAACCTCCGTCCATCGGATGGTTCAGATCTATCCTGGGGTTTTCACCACGAAAAATCCCGAGCCCTCGTTATCAGGATTCCCGATTCCGCGATTCCCGATTTCCCGAAATGGGTAATCTCACGACACATGGCCTCCGTCATTCGGATGGTCTAAATCTATTTCGGGGCTTTCGTCCCTATTCACTGGGGTTTTAACCCTCAGATATCTCCTGACAGATCCAATGGCTGTCGGGTTTTCCAGCCGAGATCTGATGGCTCATACGGTTCCTAACTAATTCGGGATTTCACGTATCGCTATTTCCACACACTTGTGCAATTTCCAAAGGGCTTTAAACCCTGTGCACACTTTCCAGATCTAATGGTCACGATGGTTCACCTTCCCTTCCGAATAGATCCTAAATCTCCTACACTTCTGGTGTGGAGTCCTCTCTCCCTGTGGACTTATACCACACTGGCAGCAGTTTCATAACGTCGCTATACCTCCTGAGCTTAAAAACTCGTCAAGTAACTCCTTGACACTTTGGAGCAAACCAAGGTTCGAAATTGGCCTTCCAGACCCAATTTCCCCTCGCATTCTCGGTCCAAAGACCGCTCCACTGGCCCATCTAGGCTCAGTGTCGAAACCTTGGCTCTGATACCAAACTGTAGCACACCTTTTCTGGCTACCAAGGTTTAAACGCTATTAAAAGAAGACTATAACGCCACTTTGCACATAACTCATACAGGTATTATAAATCCCATGCATTTAAACAAATAAACACATTCTACACAGAGTATTCATATGAGTTACTACCATAATTAACAATCAATAGCATTTCATACTAATTCATATACACGGTGGAAATCATGATAACATAAGCAGTAGAGTCATGCAAAACATGATTAAAACATAATCAAATACTTATCTTTTAACAGTGGTAGAATCCACCAACCAAGTGCAGGCCTTCCACGAACCTCCCAACCTTAGACCACACTGCTCATCAGCTCAGCAGTGGGTCACCCTCGAGCTAGGATTAAGCTCCACCCCAAGACAAGGAATCCTAGGCTAGGCTGAGGTTACAAGGAAAACATCACATAAAATCTGGAAGGATTCTTCCCAGGATGCCATATTATGCCCACTACTATCAGACTCTCATTCCCCACATGCATGTTCCGCCTAGGAGTATACACCTTCACAAGCACAGTCCATCGGTGCTAACCTCCCTCTCTGGGTCTCGGCAACAGGCCGGATCAGGAAATCTCAGAGCCTGAAGCTGGTGCTGGACACTCTCTAGAAGAAATCTCTTCCAACAACATCCACCTCCCTCACCTAGAAAGAGATCACACAAAGGCTCAATCACAACTCGCGCTAGCCATCAAGCCACGCACAGTCCATCTCTGCGTGGTTACCATAGTCAACTGGAAATAAAAACACGGCTTCTCAAATAGGCTCAACAATGGCTCGAGGCCTCACAATGATGGTTCACAGGAATGCGTGATGAGTAACTCCTGCAGGGGTCGACACAAACTCCATGACTCAGAACGGAGGGTGAGACCGGCTCTTCAGAACAACACAGGCTATCCCACTGGTTCAATAATGGCAGACAGAGGATGTGCACAGACTATCAAAGACAATACCAGGTTCTCCACTCTCAGAAACGCACGAGGTATTCTTGCAGAGGTTGGGTTGGTCATACTGTTCAGCGCTTCTTACACGCTCAGGTAGTCGGGTGGAATGGAGGAGAAAGAGCCTCCATGGCTTACCTTGTCTGTTTTATTTGCATGCATTAGGGTGGACACTTGTCACCCTTGAAACTGCATGCGTTCCTCAGCATGCATTACCTTTCTTATGGTTAGGAACTTAGGATAAAACATAAATGGCACATGTTCTTTTGGAATAATAATAAAATATTATTCCCAGGCTTAAGCCCCCTAGGCTCAACACTTAGCTCCTTTTCCCTCCTTCCATCCCCTAATTCCTTGCCCACTCTATGGATGCTTAGTCCCCCTTCACTCATTCATCTTGGTCGGTCTGCACATGGCAGTGTTTATATTTTATTAATTGTTCTGCGCGATTACATATACAACAACAGGCTCCTGGCCTTCAACACTTAGGCTCCCTGGCCTAACAACACATAAGCCTCCATCTTATAAGAACTCGGCTCACCAGCCTATAAATCATAATTACAATTCTTTTCAGAACATGGTTCACTACGGGGCTCGGCCTTGGGGACACTACAGGAGCCTTGACGATACGATGGATGATGATTCATCCATTAGAACCCATAAAACCCACTGCATTCTAGGAATAGACCTACCCACCTGAAAAACTAGACCTTTTCTCCCTATACCACTTGAGGAATTAATTGAGTGGGTACTGCTACTTAACTTCTCTTAAGAAGCATCGGATCAACCTTACCTATACTTTCACTTACTCCCTTCATCCTAGGATATGGATTGATCCCTAACCCATTGATGTAATGAAGCCAGGAAGAGACTAAAGTAGGCATGGCATCTATTCATCGGAATACCTAGACCTCTTAGCCCTAAAAACTTTCTTAATTAATCTTTAGTTGCTAGGAACTTTTATCTGTCATGTTTACTTGAGCCCACTTACTTCTGTGTTACTGTTACCTACCCACTTATATAAGACCTAGACCTAGTCTACCTATACCACTTATTAAATGAATCACTTAGTGGGGACTGCTCTCTTTGGAATGGTAAGATAGAGACTTTGAGAAATGAATGGATGAAGACTCCATTGCTACCCACAACTTTAGATCCTTACTTTCCTTCACCTTATATGGTGACCTACTCTACCTACTACCCACCTAAACAACATTTCATTAACTCACTTATCATCTTAGTTATTGATTGGATGGACGATGGGCTTGCTTGAGTGCATGGGATTGGTACTGCTTTCCTTTTCTAGACAGGATCAACCAAACTTACCCAGACTTTCACTTACTTCCTTCAACCTAGGAGATGGAATTATGCCCATTTATGAAGCCATGAATGCTCTATAAAGTCGGCACTAGGATATTTACCCTTTACTATACTTTTCCTTATCAATTCTTATAGGTACTACTAGGAAAACCTTTTGGGTACCACTATTAATGTTCCGAGGAGCCCATACAATTTAGGAATGAGAACCCACTGGCTAGGAATCAGACCCCTACCCACCTTTCAGTTAATTCTACCCACCTTATAGTTACCCGTCATACTAGACCTTTTAGCCCTAGAACACCTGATTAATTAATTACTTAGGAGGTATGACACTCTTACTATTAACCCTTTACCCTTACCTTATGAATTCAGGTACCACATATTATATTCTAGGTACCACCTATTACCTTCCTGGTATCATGTTACCACCGAGGAGCCCTGCTGATACGAGTCAAGAATGAGAACCAACTGGTAGGGAATCTGCTATTTCCCTAAAGCCAAATTATAGTTTGAGACCCCGATGGATAGATTATGCCTCCGAACCCTGATAAACGAGGCTCGTAGTGATCTTTAAAATTTCATTTCAAAAGGTTTTTCAAATTGCCGGACAGATGAATCAGCATGTCCTTTCTATCTTGCTTGAGGGGAGGGGATAATATGGCATGGCTGGTCGTCTTACTTATTGATTGGACGAGGGTCAATGGATGGCTTTGATGGAACCAATTGTGGGATCGTCAGAACTGACTTAGGAATGATTGACAGAAGACATACCCCTCACATTGGTGGACGAGCTTGCTTATTAGGGACTTTTACCATTGGGATTAACTTTAGAAGCTTACTTTATGAATTTTTGTTCAACCTACCAGCGACCTGTCCTACTTGTTAACCACCATCCTTCCATATTGACTACACTTAGGGATTTTACGTACGCCCTTGGGTAAGCACTTTCAACATTGCTATGACCTTTATATGATGGATGCCTACCCACTGGATTCATATTTTAATTACCTATTGCTATAAACCACCTGAAATTTTTACCAACAAGGATCGGTTGACCTTAACTTTGATATGACAGGCTTGCTTAGTGGGTGTGTGTGTGCGTGGGCACATCATCTCTACCTTTCTTTACCCTACTCCCATTTTCTTAAGAACTAATTGTTCAACCCACCTGCTTCAAAAACCTATATGTATTCCTTACCTAACTTAAGAATGCCCCAAAATTACGATGTTGTACGGGCTTCCAAACCATCACTTGCATTTATCCAATGCTTTGTGGAGGGGGGCAGGGCTTATTTGGCTACTTTCCTACTCACATTCATGTGAGTGCGACAACATAACTTTTTTGTTGATAGACTAGCTCTTTTACCTGCTAAACTTAGATAGAAGACTTACAACATTGGATTTCATACATGGAAGGGCTTCACATAGAAGAGTTGCACGAGCATCAATACAATATTCAATAGAGCCTTACATTACCACTTTAGTAATTCTTCTGGGTAGGGTAACACTATTCAACTTCTGGGTACCTAAAACTTGGATTTAAGAGTCTTGCTTGCCGATATGATTATGGAATTTGAACCCACTGCAAGGAATAGACCTACCGCTCTTTCATTTCATGTCTGCTGCTCTTTATAGTTAGTTACCCATCTGAAGACCTCTACCTGTTAGCCCTCCCTAGACCACTTCATTTATGAATGCTTATGAAGTACAACTATAGACCCGAGATGACATGGCATGGCATGAAATAACCTTCCCTTTACCTTTAGTCCAAACTACCTACCCACCTCACCAACTTTTCACTCACTTACTAAACCTTTTGAATGCCCCCAACCTTAGAGAGTAGTGTTGAACAAACGAGGCTTCCAATAGAGGAGTTGTTGGACGGGAGGGTACAACATTCACGGGAAGGCCTGGAATCACATCACACTTGCTCACAGATGTTGTTGGGTAACACCATGAACTTATGGGTACCACGTAGCAATGGGCCAGACCAACGAGAAGAGATTGAGGATTCTGCATGGTGAGTGGTGACAATGTGAAAATCTGGAGGTGGTCCATCCAAGTTGGTATCTGACATGGCAGGTGATAGATTGTTTGGGTGTGTAGAGGATGAACACGGTTCATCAACAGGTTGTTAGCCTGATCCAAAATGTCAAAAAAAGAGAGATGTATGATGAAGGGTCAGTCTCAGCTAATGGTGATTGGATACAACAGTGAGAGAATCATGATACCAAGGAAGCTCAATACAATCATGGGTATAATGGCCATAGGTGTCGCAAATTTCACAAGCATGTGAGGTGCGAAGGCCAGTCGGGCATGTCTTGTCTTTGATGCCCCCAGTTGATGGGGTGGGAACAAGAGGTGCACAAACAAGATGACACAATTCAGGGAGAGTGGGACACTTATTGGTTGAGTGGTTGAGGGTGTCACATAGGTCACATGGGGGAATAGTGCACGGTGGCTTGGGTGGTCCGACACTTACCTTTCTCCCATGGAGGGTTACAAATGCAGGTCCTAGAAATTGGGGCTATGGCTGGAGGGGTTACATCTTTGTCGGGATGGGGTAGAATGCCCTCAGTGGGTGGTGTGGGGGAAATAACATGGGAAGATCCATCATGTAATATGAACAAGGATCATGTTAAAATGAATGGGAGGGACTCTGGCAGTATTGGGGTGTGGGGGATAAGGATGGATATAGACAGAGAGAGGGATGTGTTATCGGGAACAAAGCTAAGGAAAAGGATATTATTTGTTGTACCATAGTGACCTGAATGCCTTAATTCCTTCATTCCGTGGAGTGTTTATAAGTTATTTCCACAAACTATATATATATGTAATTACACTTTATAATCTGTCTCCCTAGCGGTGATAATCCGATAAAATAGGAGGAAATATCAGTTATATATTTCGACATAACATTGCCTCACCAACCAACTAGATCCCTTGTCTGCTTCACTCTAATATCCCTAACTATTTCTAATATACCTAACTATAATATACCTAACTAGATTTGTCAGGAAATTAGTGGCCTGCCTTCCTGTCCTCCTTTGTTAGACGAGTAATCCTTCCTAGAGAGTGATTATCCGTGGGCCAGAATGTGACTGGTAGGGATCACTAACAGACTTGGGAAAGATGGAAATACATACTTGGGAATGCGGTAGCGAGCAGATGCCAATGTACGGATGCCAAAGATAAAGAAGTTGGGGGGGTTATCAACTAGAGAGATTGATTGGGAAAGCCACCATGAGATCCCTTTTCGGGCTTTGGTCTACCTATGGGGTATGGATAAAATATTTCTGCATGACCGGCTCAATAGATGGATTATCGGCGGGGAATTTGGCTAGTTGTGGGGAAATTAAAGTATTTAATAACGAATGGGCTATGAACTATGGGGCATGCCTTCCTTCATTCATTCATTACCTGCCCTCATTCCCGCTTGAGACCTAGAGACCTATTGAGACCGACCTTATTTGGTAAGTGTTATGTTATAAGGTTCAGGGTCTTCACTAAGTGTTACGATATAATGGAAGGAACGCCTTTGGTGGTCCTCATTAATTGAATTAACCGCTCTAAGGAATGCCAACAATTTGCGGTAGTGGTAAGTAATGGTAACTAATAGGCTATATGTACTACACTTCTACTACTCAGAGAAAAGCATGGGGAAAGACAAAGTCGACTCTAGTAGATAATTCCTTTAATTACTTCTTTTCAAGGGATGGAAGTGCCCCTACTCAATGGGGCACTCCATCGTCATCAGTCCTTGTTCTCTAGTTTTATTACTCGATAACTAAACTCCGGGGTCCAAGGATCGGGGAGCGCGCTGCGTTCGAGATGATGATCAACTGTTTCGATCCTACACCTATATCTCCAACATAAATCCTACCCTTTTTTTTCTAGTACACTTAGTCCCAAGGAAGACCAACCAAGTTTTCTCAAATTCCCTAGAGGCTTAGAGGCTTATAGGTTATCGCCCACTCACAGTTGAGCCAACAATACACCCTCCTCATATACTGCACCTTGCTAGATTGGACTTAGCTTCGTGTCAGTAAAGTAACCGACTAATGACATCTATTAATATTTTTCAGCCAAAGTGTGTCTCCCGCCTCGCCAAAAATGACCACCCCACATTTACCCCTGTTGTGGGTACATGCCCTCTATATCCGCACCCTCTTTTCCTTTCAACTATTGATGTAAGTCAGTGCTTTGGGGCTAGGTGTCGTGGAATATATTCTCTGCACTAGGAAGAACGGTTCGTCACCGCCGGCTTTACACTCTGCTCCCAATAAAGGGAGGAAAAACCAGAAACTCATCGATAATTTCAGTAGTCCCCACCTGGCTCTTTGTCGGATCTTTTGGTTGTTATCTCTTTTCTCGAGGCATTAGTTATCTACTCTCATAACAATCTGAGTTCCTCCATAGCCCAAGCTATCCCACTTGGTGAGATCCATTTTGTCGAGATGAGGAGGGATTTTTATTTCCTGATAAAAAAACAAAAGGAAACCTACCTATAGAAGCGGGTAAGGTAAGTGAGAATAAATGCCATGAAGGAGAATACCTAAAGTTGTTGAAGTACGGTGCCAATATTACCAACTCTTACTTCGTTATTAGATTGTTTGATCCTTCTGTATAATGGTGACTTATTTCTTTAGTTAGTTAGTTAGGTGGGTCGAATAGTTACCATTAAAGCTCATTAATTCTCTGTTGAGAAATAAGACCACAACTAATCATTTGTGCTCATCTGGTTCAAGGTATTCAAACGACTCTAACTCTTCGTCAAGCTTTAACTCTTCGTCAAGCTTGGCGAGAAACTGGTAAATTCAATTTTAAGAACCTAGCCCTTTACTTGGTAATGTTATATTGGTTAACATTGGCTTTTCGGTCAATCTCTTTTATGAACCTGGCGAATGGGTTAGGAATGTGAACGTGGCATTGTACCTGGTAATTGTAACTAAGTGAACATGGCGTTGTGTTTGGTTATTTTCTCGTCGTTCACTTGGGCTTATCTTGGTAGATTGACCTTTCAAAACCTAGCATTGGCTGGTCAATTATCAAGAAAGAACATGGAAGCAAATGGAATATTTAATAAACTAAGCTTGGGTGGAGATTACAGATCTCTACTTAGACCTTTATAACAAGAATTTCAATTGCATGAGCGTGGCATTGTAGTAGATGGTAAATAATCCTTAAATAACCTTGCATACTGGGTTGGTAATTCCTCCTGCATGAACCTATCCTATAGCCTGGTATTTTCAATTCTCCATATCTACTACAACTTACTCCTTTCCTACTGGATCTACTATTGCTTCACCTGTTGCACAATCAACAAAATCAGCAGCTCGATCACGAAGGTCGGGCTCTTCATATCGAGGATCATCCAAATATTCCTATCAATCGTGAACACCATAATTTGATTCATAGGCATTATCCGTCGTGGTATAATAGTAGGCATAATTAGCAGTAGCCACCATGGAATAGGCATGAGTATGTAGTAAGTATGTAGTAGCAACCTAGTGGTATAATAGGCATCATTAATAGGAAGAACAATAGTATTAGCAGCTTAGTCTGGACACATCAGCGTTAGTCGGCCGGGTCCAACGACTAAAAATGAAACTCTTCCCAGTTTTATCCCAGTTATTCTCCCTAATGGGTTATCCCGCAGTAGTGGGCTATTCCCCCTATAGTAATGGGCTATCTCCCCCTATAGTAATGGTAGTGGGTTCTACTGTAGGTATAGTGACGAGTGCTGCTCCTAATAGTGGTGGGTTCTGCTCCCGCTTCTTTGGAACATGCTATCAATGTGAATAAAGTCAGAACAACATAGGATATGTAAAAAGTCGGAACACGGTGAGCTTAAATGGAATGCGTAAAAGTTGAAACAAGATGAGATGTTGGGTCTAATGCTGGATACCTTGGAAGAGATCTTGGGAAAGGTGCTAGTGGTTATTAACTACTCGTGCAACTGCTCCTGCTTGCTTTGCTACTGGTGCTGGATAGACTGCAAAGTAAAAATCATAAGGATCTACTATTGTCTCTACTGTTGTTGTTGCTTCCTTTGCTTCTAGAACAGTAACTCAATCTCGAACATTACATACATCACATAATAATAATGGTCACCATATTAAGCGGTACATAGTAGGTATCTACTGGAATTGGATTAACTGGTCCACCCACCCTTGCTCCTGTCTCTGTTGGTACCTCTACCTATGCTGCTAGCTAGGTTGGTGCTGCTGGAGGATCTGGTAATGGACTTGGAACAACATAGAGGAAAGAATGGTTTTACCTAAGCAGTTCGCTAGAAAGACACTCAATTTTGCCTTCCCCTCCTTTTAAGGGAAATGAAAGAATGCGCAAAGCAGAAAGAATATTTACAAGTAGAAAGTGGAAGGG
>ML789759.1:389002-405683 GCA_009831015.1 Picea engelmannii | reverse complement strand
TAAAAAAAATTAAAATATTTGAAAAATATAATATTTTTGAAAAAAATAAAACAATAAATATATTAAAAAAAATTACTCAATTTTATGATGAAAAGACTACAAAATACACCTATTATTACAATATAATGCATCACTATAATGTTAGTGGTTTGTCATAGGAAAATTAGGTTCATTATAAATTAAAAAAACAGATATTTATATTAAAACAAATGTTTAAAAGTATACCATAGAAGCATATATATTTGTTATCAAAATTTTGTTGAGCCAATATAATTTTGTTAAATTGAAGATCTTGGTATCATGGGTTTTAGAATTGTCCGTATTACAACAATGGTTTAAAAGTATATCATAAAAACTAAAAACATATATTTGTTATAAAATCTTTGTTGAGCCAATAAAATTTTGTTACATTGAAGATGTTATATCATGGGTTTTAGAATTGTCCGGGTTTGAAATCCAATCATCAAATTTATCTTTTATAAGAGTTTTAGATATTTGTTATTGATAACTGTTTCTATGTTTGCCATTTTTTTAAGTGCTTAGTAGAGAACTGAGTATGGTAAGCCTTTCCACCTGCTTAGCCTATGTGTAAGCCCTAGTTTTGTGTTGATAAGTTTGGGTATGCCTTAGGTGTTGGCCACGAGTTGGGTTGTGTAAGCCCTTTTCGTTGTTTTCAAGGTTATTGGTCATGTTACCATTCTTCATAATTGGAAGTTAGGAAGTTAGGCACATTCTTCATGATTGGAAGTTAGGCACTGGCAGGAGATGTAGGAGCCACTTAATAGACAAAGGGTGTGTTAGATTGGCTTTAGAAGAGGTTAAAATCCTGTCTTAGGATTAATACGGGCAGAAGAATTCCATTAAGTGGTGGATTGACTGTTCAACAAGAATGAGGGATAGGGATAATTATCAAATTAGGTAATTAGATAATTTAATTGTTAATAAAATTTTAATTTTTTATTGTTTAATAATTTTAAATGTATAGATAGATTTAGCAGCATGAACATTTTTTAACCTATTTAAATTGTGCAATTTCAAAACTGATATATGTAATTCCTTAAATTTTTTAAAAAAATTTTGAACTCTTTTCTAAACAAAACCGATGAAAAAACACAACTAAAAAAAGTTATGAGGAGGAGATGGCTGTCCTTGGCTCCGCCTGCACTAACATATCCAGAAAGTCAAGCTCAAGAAGAAGATTTTGCTCCTTCTACCACTGTTGCTCCTGATTCTGGGTCCAACTTTACCTGCCACATGATATATTCCAATGGCCTTCCATTTCAACATAATAACAGTGTTGAATATTCTAGTGGAAATGGAGTAGGACAAGGACCAGGAAGATAAATACAAATTCAACGTTACAGTCAAATTCAAATCCAAGCCCAACAGTATAGCAGCACCTGCAACTGGCAAAATAGTAACATTAAACCCCAAGCTTACATCCCGACCAGAGATTTAATGATTTGATGGTTATGATGATGATTCCATGTGGAGGTATAAATTAAATTTGGATGACATTAATTGTAATGGTGCACCATTCCTAGTTTGAGGAAAACGTAGCAAAAGAACAAACATGATTGTAAAGAGACACCATAACACCCTCAGGTTCTTGTTGTGAGAAATAAATAGCGAATGTCAGGTTATAACATCCTCAGGAAAATTACAATATCAGCAGTTTGAGCAAAGCAAGAACCTGAGAAGGAGATTGAACTGTCGGTGTGAGGAAAGGGAAATTTTAGAATTGGAACCCTTCTTAATACTCCCATTGGTTAAAGAATAATGGGAGTATTAATGCAGCAGCATGAAGGCTGATCACTGTACTTAACTTCTAGCATTTGGTTATTGATTCTAGATCAGTTGTTGAAAGCATTTCCCAAATCTGTGTCATTCACATTTGCTTTCGTCATAGAAAATACTGTTTTCCTGTGTGAAGATCTGCCTAGTAACGATAAATCTCTAATACTTCGTTTCCTCCATAATACAACCAAAAATATAAATCTTTTCATCGTAACCGGGGTTTCCTTTGATAATTTTCCTATACAAAGTATTCGATCCATTAAAAGCTGAATCAATGATATACAGGCAGAAAATAGTACTAGACAAAAGCAAATAGAGCCATCCTAGCTAGTTTCTGGGATGGATAATAAAGAGATCGGCAGAGACTATGACAGAAGGCAAAACCAAATATGTATGGCCATATAAGTCGTCTGAGGTTGGAGGTTCTGTGTTATATTGAGATGTAGAGTGTTTTGAGTTTCATGTAGGATGTTTCAGATATATCTCTTA
Source organism: Picea engelmannii (assembly GCA_009831015.1). NCBI lineage: Eukaryota > Viridiplantae > Streptophyta > Pinopsida > Pinales > Pinaceae > Picea > Picea engelmannii. The sequence continues at coordinate 403,397 of ML789759.1, read as the reverse complement.
TACTATTTGCAAAAAGTTTGGATGTAGTTAAAAAAAAATTGAATTTTTTCTTCTTCTAAAGTTAAAGTTGAAGACAGTGAAGACACATACAGGAGAGAAAAAAGGATGGAAATTCTAACCGAAGATAGATTAGAAATTGGAAGCTATGAGGATGCAGTTTTATTTTTTTCTTCTAAAGTTCAGGTTGGAGGTTCTTTGTTCTATTGAGTTGTAGAGTGTTTTGAGTTTCATGTAGGATGTTTCAGATCTATCTTTTATACTATTTGCAAAATGTTTAGATGTAGCTAAAATTTCTTTGAATTTTTTCTTCTTTTAAAGTTAAAGTTGAAGACAGTGAAGACACATACAGGAGAAGAAAAAAGGATGGAAATTCTAAGAGAAGATAGATTAGAAATTGGAAGCTACGAGGATGTTCTTTGTTCTATTGAGTTGTAGAGTGTTTTGAGTTTCATGTAGGATGTTTCAGATCTATCTTTTATACTATTTGCAAAATGTTTAGATGTAGCTAAAATTTCTTTGAATTTTTTCTTCTTTTAAAGTTAAAGTTGAAGACAGTGAAGACACATACAGAAGAAGAAAAAAGGATGGAAATTCTAAGAGAAGATAGATTAGAAATTGGAAGCTACGAGGATGCAGTTCTATTTTCTTCTTCTAAGGTTGAAGTTGGAGGTTTTTTGTTCTATTGAGTTGTAGAGTGTTTTGAGTTTCATGTAAGATGTTTCATTCTATTTTATCCAGTTGTAGAGTGTTTTGAGTTTCATGTAGGATGTTTCAGATTTATCTCTTATACTATTTGCAAAATGTTTGGACGTAGCTAAAATTTCTTTGAATTTTTTCTTCTTCTAAAATTAAAGCTGAAGACAGTGAATACACATACAGGAGAGAAAAAAGGATGGAAATTCTAACAGAGGATAGATTAGAAATTGGACGCTATGAAGATGCAGTTCTATTTTCTTCTTCTAAAGTTGAGGTTGAAGACAGTGAAGACACATACAGGAGAGAAAAAGGATGGAGATTCTAACAGAGGATAGATTAGAAATTGGAAGATATGAGGATGCAGTTCTATTTTCTTCTTCTGAAGTTGAGGTTGAAGACAGTGAAAACACATATAGGAGAGAAAAATGATGGAGATTCTAACAGAGGATAGATTAGAAATTGGAAGCTATGAGGATGCAGTTCTATTGGAGATTCTTAGAGACCAGATGGCAATCCACAAAGATGACAAGATGTATTCAAAACACTCAGGGAGACATTGGCAATCTGACAACGCTCTTCCTGGACAGTCAATATTTATGTGCAACGCCCACGCTGGAAGAAGAGACGGACTCAGGTAGAACGGTCGTAAATATAAAACGACTCCACTGGGGATCGAACCCAGAATCTCTGGTTTCGTAGACCAGCGCCTTATCCATTGGGCCATGGAGTCTTGACTGAATGGGTGAAGCTTTTGCTTTCTTCCACCTATTTAATATAGTTTGTCATCTGTCAAGAAGATATTGAGTGGGAAAGGTTATTTTTGCATTTTCATCTCATCCGTTATTTCAGTGATTAGTCAGTCATGTCCACGTCATATGTACAGTTGGAGGGAAAACCCTGCAAATTAAATTCTAGGCGGCGTTTAAACACTCTGCAATGCCGTATTTAATGTTAGCATTGGGGTTATAGATACTAATTAAATTCTAGGCCGGGTTGAAACACTCTGCAATGCCGTATTTAATGTTAGTATTGGGGTTATAGATACTATTGGATTTTGTTATATATAAGATTTTATGGTAAAAAAATTTATCATTAAATGTTGGCGTTTAAACACTCTGCAATGCCGTATTTAATGTTAGCATTGGGGTTATAGATACTAATTAAATTCTAGGCCGGGTTGAAACACTCTGCAATGCCGTATTTAATGTTAGTATTGGGGTTATAGATACTATTGGATTTTGTTATATATAAGATTTTATGGTAAAAAAATTTATCATTAAATGTTGTGTTGGGTGTTTACATAAGTTATAGTTTAAATGTTTTATGTTTTTTATTTTATTTTTGGGTAATTTTTCTATTTAATTTTGCTTGAAATTTGGAGAGAAAGTGTTGGATCTGCAGATTTGATTGGCTAAGTCTGTATAATCCAAGTACCATAGAGATTTTTCAACAAGCTAAATCCATTTATACATTCAAAAATGCAATTTAAACAACATAAAATTGAGATTCAATTCTCATAATGACGTGAATAAAGCTTATAATGAGTATGTTGTAATTGTTTCGAGCCTATATATATTGGAAAGTTACCTTTGATTAAAAAATAACCCTTTAAAATCTTTTGTATCTATGTAACAAAAATCAAAACTTAAAAAAAAAGAGTAAAATTAATTTAATTAGTATAGGTAAGTTATAAATTTTACATGTAACCCTATTATTTTCTTTTAAAATTTATCATTTTTATAATGTTTAATATTTATTTTTCCTATTTTATACAATATATAAATGATGTTTGTTATTTATTTCTTCTTTTCATTTAAATATTAAGTATTATATGTATTTTTTTTAAATTTTGTTGTAAATACAATAATTACAATGCACTAAAGATAATGTGAAATCTATCATTCTTAAAATTGACTAGTTTAAGGATTAAGTAGATATCAATAATGAGAAATGCAGATTTTAAAATTGTGAGTATATAAGGACTAAATAAAGAAAAAACTAGTAAATACTCATCAAATTTAACCATAGGGTTTATGGTAATAGCTAATTATAGGGTTTATGGTAGCTTCTAAACACACTTTAACCACATTAAATGTTGGTTGTGACAAAATTTTAAGATATTTATAACTCCACCACCAATATTCAATATCACATTGCAAAGTGCTTAGTAAATAAATTATTTTGCAGAATAAAGATATTATTAAAAAAATGTCAAATCAAAATTTAAGGAGAAAATATGGTGTGATAAAGAGTTAGAGGAAAAAACAAAATTAAGGTATTACAAAGATGTAATCAACCATAATCTAGAAGATCAAAATTATCTATTTGTTTTGCCAAGTGTAAAGAAAAAAATAAGCATTGCTAAGATAAGAACAAATTCTCACTAGTTCCATAGTGAAACTTCCATAATGAAACTGGGCATTGGTCAATTCCTAAAATGCCATGGGATGAAAAAATGTGTCACCTTTGTGACACTAAAAAAGTTGAAGATGAAAAACACTTTCTCTTAGATTGTCTAGCCTATACCCATATTAGATCTCATTTTCAAAATATTTATCACTACCAAAATATATCAAGTTCATTGTAACAAGACACAGTTTAGGTGGTGCTCTAGCCATTTTGTTTCCATCAATACTCCTACATAAAAAGACAAAGCTCATGGAGAATCTCTTAGCAGTTTATACATTTGGACAACCCAAAATTGGGGATAAAGAATTCGGAGAGTTTATGAATATGAAGCTGAATAAACCTGTGACAAGGTACTTGAGAGTGGTGTACTGCAACAACTTGTTTCCCAAGATGCCATATGATGGCAAACTGTTTCTGTTCAAGCATTTTGGAGTGTGTCTCTACTACAATAGCTGCTACAAAGAGAAGGTATTAATTGCATATAAACTTTTTGGTTGGTTCATAACATATGATTTAGTCTTCCTGCTTTTTCTTTCTGCAACTTAGAATTTAGAAACATAATTATGAAAATAAAAAGTGTGATTAACCAGGCGAAATCCATGAATTCAAGGTAAACAAAAGATGGCGTGTTGGGAACACTAAATCTAAACTTAAAACAAATGTATGTCTTCCCTTTGAAAACAAGTCATTTTTAAAAATTGTTTTGGGTCTCCATTGCATTGCAGACAGTGGAGGAAGCGCCTAACAGGAATTTCTCAGTCTCATACTTCATTCCGAATATGATAAATGCAATGTGGGAGATGGTGCATAGTCTGATCATGGGTTACACGAGGGGAGAATATTTCAAGGAATGTTGGTTTTCATTGTTGTTCGGATTTATGGGAATTTTCTTACCTGGAATCTCTGCACACAGTCCCGTCAACTATGTGAATACAATTATACTGGGTCCAGCTCTAATTGACACATTAAACTGTGATTCGACATGGATCAGAAGGTCATAAATTGAAACTGTAAATGATGTGTTGCTATTTTCGATGATATCACACGTCGAATAACGTGTTGCAGATATGGCTAGTAACGTCTGATGAAGGTGACGTTGCATTAAGTGCACCTCACCAAACTTGCTGCAACCAACTACGGACATAACGGACATTGGGTTAGGCAAGGTTTTCAGTTGGTCTGAATCCCAAAAGGTAGAAGAGTTAGCTTACTCCATTTCATCAGACTTCCCTTCCATACAAGGATGTAATTAGAGTCTTGATATTTCCATTGTCGAGGGATGTAATTAAAATCTTGATATTGATATTTTCATGGTTAGAATAGTTTCCAAAATCATTTAAAATTTGTGCAACTTAGAAGCCTCTCTTCCCATGGGTAATAGCTTTGCCACAAAATCTGCATCCACAGAGGACGAAGAGAAACCCCGAAAGGACCCAATCAGTGTGCTTCATGGGAAAAGTTACCTCTTTCACCATTGCACTCTGTAAACCATCCGGTTGAAAAAAAACATGACAGGCCTCTTTTTTTTCACACATGATAATACTATATGTTAAATATGAAGCTACTAAATATATTATTAGATGTGCAGTATATCAAATATCAAGTTGTAGAGTTCGCTAACTAGGAGCAAGCGGTTTACAAGTCGTCAGAAACCAATAATAATTGGCTCTACGCTCCAAACCTTCCAGGGTGACTCCCCATTCATTCACGGGCACCAACCGGCCAAAGTAATCGAGCAAACAGTTATCCCCGAAGAAAGCCCTGTCGGCTTCGGCCCCATACGAACGTCAATTGGACGATGGCCGATGAATATAGTTATGAATGGGTTGGTATTAATGATTCACTCATGTACGCCTTCTGTTCCTGCCAAAATTAATATTAAAAATAACCAATAGAACATATATACATGACGGAAATGCACGAGCGTATATGCACATTGGCAGCTTCAACTAAGACATTAGAATAATATTGTTTCTGTAGTTTTAAAGAAAATCTGTACCTTCATTCAATATTCTTTGGCAGCCTGTTGTCACTACCACTTCTATTGCTTGCATGTTATTGAGTTCATTATTAGTGCATGTTACTGCGGTTCATCGTGTCCTTTGGCAAATATCAGAGGAGTAATATTGATCTCCAATGTTATTGTGTATGGTATTGGCATTAGAGGAGTAATATTGATCATCAATGTTATTTTATTGTGTATGGTATTGGCGGGTGGATTATTAGAAAGGTCTAACATATGCTTAGGTTTAGATTTAACAGATGTTGATGTTGATGTTGTTGATATAGATGAACTTGAAAATGGGGTCTCACTCTCCACTCTAGATTTTGATCTTTGTACAGTTTGCAATTGTCATTCCCTTTTTTAAAATTTTTATGTACTTGAACTGTGATGCATTTTCTTTGTTTTCTCGTGGGTTCTTCATACCGGAATTGAACATGGTTTTCAGGATCCGGATCTGTTCATGGGCAAAGTTGTCTCTATCTCCATTGCACTTTGTACCTATTCTGCATCCTCTTTTGTTCAGGATGGTGTGCCTCTTCTACACAAAGCTCTTTTGTTCAGGATGGTGTGCCTCTTCTACACAAAGACATAGTAGAGCTCTGCTAGAAATACAAGGACAAACGCCCCAAAGACTATGCTAAACCCTAATGCAACCATAACCCCTCTTTTCTTCTACACTTTTACACAATGTTCATGTTAAGCCTGCAACAAACTACCCAACCATACCTTCACAATTACACTAAAAATCTCTATGTTCACACTCATAGGCTCAGTTTACTATCATTCACCACTTTCCAATGCTATTAATGGGCATCATTTTAGTTCGATAAAATCTGCTTCATGTAGTTTATTAAACTCAATTCACTTAAATCTCTTCATGAAGGAATTGTTATTAGAAAAACCCCACATACTTAAAACACACACAACCCCACAAACTTAAAACACACACAAGCTCTTAAGTTATTATCATGTGCTTTCATGAAATACTCACAAAACAACACAAACTCTACCCTTTCATGAAATACTCACATAACGACATCAACAATTGGAAGGGCATTGAGACAACTTGAAGACTAACTAGGTGAAAACTTGGGGAGCAAAAATAATCAGGGACATAATGAGGGACAAAACTTGAAGACTAAGTAGGTGAAGACTTGGGGAGAAAAAATAATGAGGGACGTAGAGCAAAAAGAATCAGGGACAGAATGAGGGTGGTGAGTTGTGTATGGAGCGGTGGAGGGTGGAGCATGGAGCGGTGAAGAATGGAACCTCGAAACAGTGCCACTAAGAGTGTGTCTACTTTAACTTAACCAAGCCATAACTTAAAAATAAGCCAATCATATAATTTATATAATATTTTTTTGGAAATTAATTTATAATTCTGACAATTAATACATTGAAGAATTATGTTGTATCAATAAGATTTGAACCAATTTAAAATTAGATAAAAAAATTAAAATATTTGAAAAATATAATATTTTTGAAAAAAAAAATAATAAATATATTAAAAAAAAATTACTCAATTTTATTATCAAAAGACTACAAAATACACATATTATTGCAACAGAATGTATCACAATAATCCCTAGCTAAAAGCAGAGACTAATAATGTTAGTGGTTTGTCATGAGGGAAATTAGGTTCATTGTAAATTTTAAAAACGGATGTCTGTATTATAACAAATGTTTATAAGTATATGATAAAAGCTAAAAGCATATATATTTGTTATAAAAACTTTGTTGAGCCAATGTAATTTTGTTAACTTGAAGATGTTGGTATCATGGGTTTTAGAATTGTACGGGTTTGAAATCCAACCATCAAATTCATCTTTTATCTGTTTTTTTAAAGAGTTTTAGATATTTGTTAATGATAACTGTTTCCATGTTTGCCATTTTTTAATGCCTAGTAGAGAACTCAGTATGGTAAGCCTCTTTCACCTGCTTAGCCTCTGTGTAAGCCCTGTGTTGATAAGTTTGGGTATGCTTTGGGTGTTGGTCACGAGTTGGGTTGTTTTTGGCCATCCCCTTTTTGTTGTTTTCAGGGTTATTGGTTGTGTTACTATTCTTCATGATTGGAAGTTAAGCACTGGAAGGAGATGTAACAGACCACTTAATAGACAAAGGGTGTGTTAGATTGGGTTTAGAAGAGGTTAAAACCCTATGATTAATGCTGGCAGAAGAATTCCAGTAAGTGGTGGATTGACTGTTCAACAAGAATGAGGGATAGGAATAATTATCAAATTAGGTAATTTAATTGTTGATAAAATTTCAATTTTTCATTGTTTAAATTGTAATTTTAAATGTATAGATAAATTTAGCAATATGAACATTTCTTAACTTATTTAAATTATGTAATTTCAGCAACTGATATGCACTTCCTTAAATTCTTTTAAATTTTTCTGAACTTTTTTTATGAAAAAACACAACTAGAAAAAGTTATCAGGAGGAGATGTCTGTCCTTGGCTCCGCCTGCACTAACATATCCAGAAACTCAAGCTCAAGAAGAAGATTTTGCTCCTACCATTGTTGCTCCTGATTCTGGGTCCAACTTTACCTGCCACATGATATATTGTAATGGCCTTCCATTTCAACATAATAACAGTGTTGAATATTCTAGTGGAAATGGAGTAGGACAAGGACCAGGAAGATAAATACAAATTCAACGTTACAGTCAAATTCAAACTCAAGCCCAACAGTATTGCAGCACCTGCAACTGGCAAAATAGTGACATTAAACCCCCAGCTTACATCCCGACCAGAGATTTAATGATTTGATGGTTATGATGATGATTCCATGTGGAGGTATAAATTAAATTTGGATGACATTAATTGTAATGGTGCACCATTCCTAGTTTGAGGAAAACGTAGCAAAAGAACCAACATGATTGTAAAGAGACACCGTAGCACCATAGCTAGCGGAACATGGAATTACGGGAAGACCAATCGTTCTTGTTGTAAGAAATAAATAGCTAATGTAAGGTTATAAAATCCTCAGGAATATTACAATATCAGCAGTTTGAGCAAAGCATAACATCCTCAGGAAAATTACAATATCAGCAGTTTGAGCAAAGCAAGAACCTGAGAAGGAGATTGAACTGTCTGATAAATTTTAGAATTGGAACCCTTCTTGCATGCATTGGTTAAAGAATAATGGGAGTATTAATGCAGCAGCAAGAAGGCTGATTATTGTACTTAATTTCTAGCATTTGGTTATTGATTCTAGATCACTTGTTGAAAGCATTTCCCAAATCTGTGTCATTCACATTTGCTTTCGTCATAGAAAATACTGTTTTCCTGTGTGAAGATCTGCCTAGTAACGATAAATCTGTAATACTTCGTTTCCTCCATAATACAACCAAAAATATAAATCTTTTCGTCGTAACCGGGGTTTCCTTTGATAATTTTCCTATATAAAGTATTCGATCCATTAAAAGCTGAATCAATGATATACTGGCAGAAAATAGTACTAGACAAAAGCAAATAGAGCCATCCTAGCTAGTTTCTAGGATGGATAATAAAGAGATCAGCAGAGAGTATGACAGAAGGCAAAACCAAATATGTATGGCGATATAAGTCGTCTGAGGTTGGAGGTTCTTTGTTCTATTGAGTTGTAGAGTGTTTTGAGTTTCATGTAGGATGTTTCAGATCTATCTCTTATACTTTTTGCAAAATGTCTCTTATACTATGAGGTTCTTTGTTCCATTGAGTTGTAGAGTGTTTTGAGTTTCATGTAGGATGTTTCAGATCTATCTCTTATACTTTTTGCAAAATGTCTCTTATACTTTTTGCCAAATGTTTGGACGTAGCTAAGATTTTTTTGAATTTTTTCTTCGTCTAAAATTAAAGTTGAAGACAGTGAAGACACATACAGGAGAGAAAAAAGGATGGAGATTCTAACAGAGGATAGATTAGAAATTGGAAGCTATGAGGATGCAGTTCTATTTTCTTCTTTTAAAGTTGAGGTTGAAGACAGTGAAGACACATACAGGAGAGAGAGAGGATGGAGATTCTAACAGAGGATAGATTAGAAATTGGAAGCTATGAGGATGCAGTTCTATTGGAGCTTCTTAGAAACCATGCAGTTCTATTGGAGATTCTTAGAGACCAGCAAACCAAAGACAAGATGTGCTCAAAAAATGCAGTTCTATTGGAGATTCTTAGAAACCATGCAGTTCTATTGGAGATTCTTGGAGACCAGCAAACCAAGGACAAGATGGCAATCCACAAAGATGACAAGATGTATTCAAAAAATTAAGGGAAGGACAAGATGGCAATCCACAAAGATGACAAGATGTATTCAAAAAATTAAGGGAGACATTGGCAATCTGACAACGCTCCTCCTGGAGCGTCAATATTTCTGTGCAAGCCCACTTCAAACAAAAAAATTATTAGACTTGGACACGCTGAAAGAAAAGACAGACTCAGAGAGAAAGGTCCTGAAGATAAAACAACTCCGCTGGGGATCGAACCTAGAATCTCTGGTTTCATAGCCCAGAGCCTTATCCATTGGGCCATAAAGTCTTGAATTCATTGATGAAGCTTATGCTTTCTTCCACCTATTTAATATAGTTTGTCATCTGAAGAAGATATTGAGTCGGAAATGTTACTTTTGCATTTTCGTCTCATCCGTTATTTCAGTTATTAGTCGGTCATGTCCACGTCATATGTACAGCTGGAGGGGAAACCCTGCAAATTAAATTCTAGGCTGCGTTTAAGCACTCTACAATGCTGTATTTAATGTTAGTGTGGGGTTATTGGATCTTGTTATATATAAGATTTTATGGTGTTCAAATTAATTTTTTTTAACAGAAACGGGTATATTTCTATTATATTAAAAACTGGATTAAAAAAGATACATGCATATATGCTATTGTTATAGAAACAAAAAGGTTTATCTATGTTGGGGAGAGATTTGGCCATTGTTCTATATAGGTTACAATTTTGCCATGTGAAAATGACAACAAAACTATTTCATAACAACATAAATTTACATTTCATAAAAAACCAAAAGCTATATGTAGGGTTGTCCTGTTGTGTTGTTTGATTCTCCTCTGTTTGGTGTGCTTCCGTGTGGTGTTAAGCATGGTTATCATACACCCAAACACGATCTGAGAACCTTAGAGCCATCAGGACGTGTTAATCGTTGCTAGCAGCAGAGTGGAAGGTTGAAGGTAAACAAGATTCATCTGTTCCTGCAGAGTGAGCTTGTTTTGGGGGATTTCTTAGACGTTGGGTGACTGCTCCTATATGCCTTATATTTTGGTTGACCCCCCTGAAGACAATTGTCAATTCTTGGTTGTGTTTGATTTCCTGTTGCTACATCTGAGACTGAATTTCGACCAGACTTTCACGGATCACTTGGTTTCCCTGTTGGAGTTCACGATGCCGCGATCCTGAGCATTCTTATATGCGCCTGCAATCTATTCGTAGAGCTTGGAATTGCTCATGAAGTTCTTCAGTGGCACAAACTGGACAGGTGCAAGGGTCTTTGGACCTTTGCCGCATGGTGTTATAATGCGCGAGGGGCGAGCAGGCGCTGTGTAGAAGGTAGCAAAGGCTGGTTGGGAGGAAGAGTCGAGAAGAAGGAAGCAGGGAGAGATTTCCAAAGCCAAGAGGGATAGAGCCAGGCGAGTGAGCTAAATAGGTTGGAATGAATCCAATTGGCAAGGATCAAAAAATTGTTAAGAGCTGGGGGAGCCATCACGTCCCACGAGAGAGAGAGAAATTGCATCGGATGAAAGTGCAGAGCTGACGTAGGGGGGTGATGGTGGATCGTCTGGAATTTTAGACGGGGATCCTTGATATAAATGGGGCTCGAGTGAGGGGGAAGGGAAGACATGGGGGGGGGAGAGGGGAGGCACGTGGGCGGCAAGGAGTCGTGTGCGAGAGAAAGCGAGGGACATAGCGGGCATGGAAGAGGGGGGAGGGAGTGGCTTGAGGGTCGAGGCGAGGAAGGGGGGGCGAGAGAGGGGAAGGGAGGAGAGGCAAGGAGAGGTTGGGGGGTTAGGAGAGGGGGAGCGGGGTCGGGATGGATAGAATTGATACTTTGGTTAGAGGGATGGACAAAAGGGAGGCCAGAGTTAAGGCAGCCAAACATAAGAGGGGATTTGATTGGTAAGAAGGTGGCTTTGTTCCAGACTTTTTGTTGTTTTCGCCAATTTGTCTACCTCTGAGTTTTGATTTCTCAAGATATGGAAGATGGTCAGGCTTATGAAGTTCTTTTTAAGCGAGTTTATAGCTGAGCATATACCTTTGAGAGGGCCTTTTGGCGAACTTGACTGTCCCCAAAGCTCCTTTATGACTATTTCGGAGTCCCCCAAAACAGTTAGAGCTTGAATGTTCCTCTCTTGAGCGAGCTTCAGTCCCATGTAGATCGCGAGGATCTTTGCTTTATTATTAGTTGTTTTTCCCAGACCCCAGGAATACTCTACTATTTTTTTTCCTCGGAATCGTATATGACTCCCCTCGCACCTACCACCCCTGGGTTACCTGTTGTTGCTCCGTCGAAGAAGAGAAGGAAGGTATGTTGATGCCTTTGTCAGTGAGATAATTTGTTGTTGTCAAGGTGTAATTGCCAATCTTGTTGTTTGGGGGCCTTCCTAGGAGATATAAGGGTAGCCTTTGATGGCCACCGAATGTGGGTGACCCAGTCTTCTTCACTTGGTTCCAAGATGCCTGGGGGGTCGAAACCAACTACTATGACTATGAAAACTTCTAATATTAGGCCACAGATCTTGGCAAAAATGTTATGCATAGGGGGAAGCTTCTCGCGAAAGATGGCTTGATTGCGAGCTAGCCAAAGTTCCCAACAAACAAATTTGAGAATTTGTCTCCAGAGAAGGAGATAAATGAGGTTCCAGAGTTGGGTAGTGAAATTGTAATCTAAGAAAAGGTGGGTAATGGTTTCTGAGGCTTCAAGGCAAAAGGGGCATCAGGAGGGGCCATGGATGCCCCATTTGAGGAGGTTTTCAGCTGTTAAGATTTTGTCATGGACCAAGAGCCAACATAAAGTATTGATTTTGGGTAACGAGGGATCAAACCAAATCTCTTTCCAGATTTTAGAGGGAGGGGGGTCGTGAGTTTCGGAGAGAAGATGGGTATAACCATCCTTGACAAAAAAGTATTTATCCCCCCAGCTTCAGGATTCTGGGATGGAGCAATTAAGGGGGGCGCAACCGACCAGATTTTTGAAGAATACGGGGGGGAGAGGGTTGAGAAACTATGGGGGGTTAGGCGACTTCCAATTTGCCCAGTCCCCACCGTTGCTCTAGAGGCAGAAATCCCGAAGCTTGGAGAAGTCATTTGCACAACACCAATCTTTAAGTGGTTGGAGAGTCACGTGGGAGCTTACGGGTTCATGGTTGAGGATATGGTTAGACCAGATATTTATTGTGTCTCTGTTTCTGGGGGCCCAAGAGAGTTTGGCCTAGGAGGGTGGGAATGGATCCATCTAGGCATCGAAGTCTGGAGGATTGGAAGTATTTTTTTAGAAGGGCTAGCTTCCACCAGTCTGATTTGTCCGTTGTTAAACGCCAGGCTAGCTTAGCTCCCAATGATCTGTTCATTATAGTTGATTCCTTAATGGACATACCTCCTTTGTTGTAGGGCTGACAGATTTGTTTCCAGTGGATGAGGTGGAATTTTTCCATATTTGTTTTTCCGCCTGCCTAGAGAAAGAAACTTAGAGCTCTAGGGATTTTCTCTAGAATGCCTTTGGGAGCTAGTAGTCTTGAGCATTGAAAGATGGAGAGGGAGGAGGGGAATGATTTGATTAAAATGGTTTTCCCAGCGGGATTGAGCCAACGGCCTCCCCAATTCTGAATTCTCGCTGATATTTTCTCAACAATTTCTAACCAAGCTGAAGAGATGAGGAAAATGGGCATTCCCAGATATTTAAAATAGTTCCATGCGGTTATGATGGGGAAGTCGAATATTCTGGCGATTTGTTCTTTTATATTCCCTGGGGCGTGCCATCCATAAATTCTACATTTAGATATGTTCAACTTGTCACCTGAAGCTGTGAGAAAGGACCTGAGAATATTTGAAAACGATTGGCGATCCATAATGTGGTTGATCCCAGTAAGAGGGTGTCATATGCAAATTGAGAGTGATTTATCTCTTTTACCCCTCTTGCTATGAGTAGACCAAGGAGCTTTCATTTTCTTTGTTCCTCTTCCAACTTTTGGTTGAGAGAGTCCACTAGCAAAATATAGATAAATCGAGAGAGGGGGCAGCCTTGTCAAAGGCCTCTACTTGCCTTGAAAAAATTGGTTGGACACCCATTAAGGAGAGGAGAGAGCTAGGGCATACTGATGCAAGATTTGATCCAATTGCTAAAGTTTTATGAGAATCCATATGCTTTGAGGATTGAGAAGAGAAAACTACGTTTGACCTGGTCAAAAGCATTTTCCATGTTGAGCTTGATGACCATACCTGGAGTTTTAGTTTTCTTGCTAGAATGGATGGATTCTTGAACCAGAACAATGTTGTCTGTTATCCACTTGTCTTTAAGACAGGGGTGAGATTTGTTTTTGAGATTAACTTTGTAAGCAAGGGGGTGAGACAGTGCGCGATAATTTTGGTGAGGATTTTGTATGAGGAGTTGCAGAGTGGGATGGGGTAGAAGCAAGAGAAGTTGGAGGGATTGGATTCTTTTAGAATGAGGGCTAGAAAGGTAAAGTTGGTTGCTCCCCCGACTTTATGTTTGTGCAAAGTGTAGTTTAGCATTTTTTTCAAGTCCCATTTGATGGTGTCCCAATAGGATCGATAGAATCTTATTGGAAATATGTTAGGTCCCAGAGCTTTATCTGGATCCAAGCTCCAGATTTCTTTGACTATTTCTTCCTCTGTGATATCCTGAGTTAGATGGTTATTTTTTGCTTATGAAACTAACTCGGGGATATTTACTAGCATGTCGGTAGCCTCCATGTTTGTTGCTTCCTCCATTGGTTGCTGGTATAAATTATTGAAATGGCGATAAGCCTCTGCTTTAACTTGTTCGTATGAGTCGATTTACTTCCCTGTGCTAGTGGTAATGGAGGTAACTGTGTTTTTTTTCCTCCGAGATTGATCTTCCTTGTGGAAGAAGGAGGTGTTTGAGTCTCCTTCTTTTATCCAAAGGTTTCTGGACTTTAGGCACCAGTGTTCTTCCTCCCTACGCAATGTGGACTAAAGATGATGTTGCGCCTCTTTTTCTTGATTCATCAGAGCTTCTGTTACTGATTCAGATTCTATTTTCTGCTGGATTTGTCTGAGATGCTCTATTTTTTCTTGTTTTTCCTATTGGGGG
>ML789759.1:372091-388972 GCA_009831015.1 Picea engelmannii | reverse complement strand
CCAAGCTTCTGTGACAAGAGAGGGAATGGTTGGGTTATCCATCCAGAGCTGATTAAAGCGGAAGGGGAGGGGGCCAAAGTTCTGAGGGGAGAGGAAGGAGAGGGAAATGGGTTTGTGATCCGAGCTTGAAAAAGGGAGGATTTGGGAGGAGACGACGAAAGGGGAGAGGAGGAAATTGTTGTTGATGATGAAGCGGTCCAGGTGAGCTGCAATATGTTGAAGGCCAACCTGTCTGTTGTTCCAGGCATAGTTTCCTTTGGTGGGTTTGGTGTCTTGCATGTCCCAATCTGAAATGAGATCGATAAGGTTTTCTGAGAAGGGGCTCTTACTTTGCTTCCTCCTTTTTTTTCTCTGGGGATGAGGTGGGTGTTGAAGTCTCTCTCGATTATACAAGAAGAGGGGTCTATGGAGTTTCGGAGATCTGAGAGAGAGGACCAGGTTTCCATTTTGTCTTTATAAGAGTTTGGCATGTAGACATTGACCACATAAATGACGTTGTTATCCTAATCTTTTAGGACTGTTAAAATCCATTTTTGGGTTTCAAAGATTACCTTAGAGCTCCATATTTTTTCATTCCAGAGAGTTGTGATTCCGCCAGAGGCTCCCTAAGAGTTGACTGCCGCCCCACCAGTGTTGTTGAAAATTTTGTTTGTTGCTTCAAGAAGTGATGAAGAGTCCATTTTGGTTTCTTGTAGAAGAATGACCGATGGACTGGCCATTTTTTTTAGATCTTTTAGTGCTTCGGATTTAAGCTTACTGTCGAAGCCCCTATAGTTCCAGGAGAGAAAAATCATTAAAGGGCGTTGGAGGGGGCTCGAATATCGTGGACCGAGTGTTCCATTCCTCTAGTTCCTACTTTCCTTGTGGATGTGTAGATTGTTTGTTCTATAGTCTGCTGCTTTCCTTGAGCCTTTTCTTTAGCTGTTGCTTCTTCTTTGACTTCCTTATTTGTTCATAGCCCCAATTTTATTGGCTTCTCCAGTGGGATCTCTCCTTCTTATTTTTCTTGATTATATTGCGTATGCAGGTTTGAGGCTGAATTTTCCTGCTATGTGGATACTTGTGCTTCTTCCATGGAGGAATCATTTGTGTCTGACTCATCGATGATATCGATTAGGGGTGGATCAGGGGAACATGAAGAGTTCAGGACTGAAGGAGGTTTCTCCTAATGGATCAATGGGGTTTTGGCTGAGGGGAGGGTTTGGGGGCGAAGAGAGAGCCTTTTTGGGTAGGGATTTCGGGGCATGGTTTTGACATGAGGGTTCTGTAGTGGGCGGAGGTACTGAGGGTCCTGGATGAGATCCGTTATTTTTTCCGCTGAAGTTGTTTTTGCGAACCTGTTTCCATCCGTCTTCTTGTAGGGGTGCTTCGACTTCTGAGGGTTGCTTATTACTGAGGCAATTATTTGAAAAGTGGTCGTATTCATGACAAGATTTACATTTGAACGAAATCTTTTCATAGTCTATTTTTTTTATGTGAATCCAGTCGTCCAGCTTTAGCTTTCTTGCTTCTGGGAGCCCTTTTTCTAGGTCTAATTCTACACATATCCTAGCACGGGAGTAAAGGCGCTGGATTTGGGCTCTTCCCTATCAATATATTTCCCTAGGGAGTCTCATATGGTTTTTAGAACTTCATCACCCCAACAGTGAAAAGGCAAGTGTGGAAGCCTTACCCATACTGGAACAACTGAAGGTATGTTGTTTTCTGGGTCGAAATCAGGCGTCCATTTGTTTATATATAACCCTCTTGGTCCAAATAAATATGGGCCATTTCTGAATATGAGATCTTTGTTTGATTTAAGCTCGAAATAAAAAATATAGAATCCCTTACCGCAGAAGAAATGATTCATACGTCCTTGAACCAGGGGGTGTCAATTCCGCTCAATCCAAAGATCTATTTTTCCAGGTGAGAGCCAAAGGCCCATGAACTGACCAACCAGTGCTCGAGAGGCGAAGGAAAGAGATTTTCTTCATGGTTTTGGGGATTGAGACTTCCGGGATCTGCTCCAATTTTTTTATAAACTGAGAGGTGTGGGGTCGTGTCGGAGGAGGGCAAAGTGAACCCATGAGGGCCTTGAAGGCAACGACTTCGTCTTGGAAGTTCGGAAGGGGATCCAGATCCGGATCCGCAGAGGCCATGGGGGGTCGAGAGGGCCGAGGGTGGTTGGGAGGATCGGGAGGGTCGAGGGACGACAACCAAGGAAGGCCTAGGGTTTTTCGAAATTTTAGTGTTACTAACCCAAAAGTTTGTGAGAGTGAATGCTCTATGGTGTTCAAATTTTTTATCACTAACATTTAATGTAATGTTGTGGGGTGTTTAGATAAGTCATAGTTTAAATGTTCTACGTTTTTTTTTTTTTTGGTATTTTTTCTACTTAATTTTTCTTGAAATCTAGCGAGAAAGTGTTGGATCTACAGATTTGATTGGCTAAGTCTGTATTCGATACTTAAAAAATATCATAACAATATTTTAACTCTAATAATGTTAACCAATGATAAACTTGTGTTCTTGAAGTGATATCCTTTACATCAACTTGGATGGTTGTGAGGAATAATTGATATCCTCCCCACATAAGGTTCAATTCCCATAATGAATGACATGAATAAAACTCATAATCAGTATGGCGTAATGGATTTGAGCCTATATATATATATATATATATATATTGGAAAGTTGTCTTTGATTCAAAAATAACCTTTTAAAATCTTTTAGATTTATCAAAATCAAAACTTAAAAAAAATGAAGTAAAATCAATTTAATTAGTATAGGTAAATTATAAATTTGACATGTATCCTTATTATTTTCTTTTAAAAATTATCCTTTTTATAATGTTTTATATTTATTTTTCCTATTTTATAAAATATATAAATGATGTTATTTATTTATTTTTTCATCTCATTTAAATATTAAGTATTATATGTATTTTTTTAAATTTTATGATAAATACAATAATTACATTACACTAAAGATAATGTGAAATATATCATCCTACTGAATGAGATGATAGCTCTAACCAAGTTTTGACGTGTAAATTTTCAACTCATCCTTAAAATTTAAAATTGAGGATTATACCAATCATATCCTCATCCTATTGTCTTGTGTAAATTTTTAATTCATCCTTAAATTTTCATTTCATCATATACCAATTTAATATCTAATTTCAATATAACTTTAAAATTAGATTCTTATTATTATTTATAATAATTTAAAATTAATTAAATTTAATAACTCTATTAAATATTTTTATAATAATAATATTTTTATACTTACAAATATTTGAATTTACATTTAATAAAATATAACTATATTAGAGTGACAACAAAATAATTAATTCACTTTGAAAGACGAGACGTTGAATCTCATCGTCAGCACTTGAATTTACACTCAAAAAGTATGAAGACGAGACCTTGAATCGCATCGTTACTATTTGAATTTACATTCAAGAGGTATGGAAGAATATAGGGAAAATTGAGATCATTCTTGCAAACGGGGGACCAAAATTCTATAAATGAGGTAATATTGGAATGTAATTATTTAGAGGATCTCTCTTCATTAGAGTTTATCTTATCATGCTCTACTTCATTAGCTATTTAGAAGATGAGAAATTTAATTTAAATTAAATATTGTTTTTTAATTTAAAGATTTTTATTTTTATAATAAAAAAATATATAATTGATATACAAAATATTAAAATATATAGAAAATTATAGAAAAAAAAATGTATATAATTAATATGTAATATATAGAAAATTATAAGAAAAAAAAATGTAAAATCCAAAATAAAATAAAAAAAATCACATTTATGAACAATCTTTCCTTTTTAAAAATTTACATGTTGGTTACCAACCCTCCACTTTTACTAGGCATTGAGAAACAATTAGAATATATTGGATTGTCACAAGAGGAATCATTGGGAAGAATGATGACATTATAATACCATAATTTTTGTGAGGATTGAGCCAATAATCCAACATCATCATTGAAGGAGTTGTTGTGTCTCAAAGTTTGAACTTTACATTTAAGATAATGAATATTAGAAATTTGAATATATTAATTTAAATATTTTTTGGTAAAAAAAAAACTTTAAAAATGTAAGTTTTTAAAAATTATTAAAAGATGTAAAGGATTAAGTAAGTGTTTTCTTTTCGTAAAGTTTCACCACTTTTGTCAAGATCTAAATAAATAAGTTGATTCAAAAGAGAACAATGGAGATAACCTAGCGTAGGGTGGTTTTCTAACAAAATCAAACATAAAGGAAATCAATACAAGCTATTTTTAGATACCTTGAACAAGCATAGCCTAGGGTGACTTCCTAGCAAAATCAAACACAAAGGAAATCAATACAAGCTCTTTTTAGATACCTTGAACAAGAACTTTAAGTCATGATTAATGCAACCTATGCAGCCACACTCTTCATGCAACAATTTCTATAGAAGCTCAATTTTTAAGTCCTTTTTGTTAGAGTGTTGCATGAGATTGGAGGGATCTATTAAACCTTGACTTCGTTAAAAGAAGAAGGATCTTTTAAGTTCCTTTTTGGGAAATTATGAAGGTATTTGGATTTTAATGTGATAGAAGGTAAACTTTTGTAATGTGTTTTTTTGTAAGTATTCTATAAATTACCTGTCATGAGAAGCCATTACAGAATTCCACGTGTTTCTTGGAGCTAGAGTTGCCATGAATGGAAACTAACTTTGCTCTGGCTTAGTGTTTTGAACAACATTCCTCATAGGGCCAAAAGAAAATACTACAGTCTAAAACTATGACAATTATTACACCAGTGGACATTGATGTATATCAAAACTAGAAAAATAAACGAACTTCCAAAAACCCAACTAAGAATCAAAATTATGAACCTGGCATGCATTGCAAAAGTCATCAAGTCTCCCGAAGGGGGAGGAGAATAGGTCGTTGCGCTCATGTTGCTTCCATGGATTTAAAGTATTCAAGGTTGTTTTGCATATCCGCAAACATAGAGAGTCGTTGGTCCACGAGCTCGAGGCAAACTTTCAGGTCAAAGATCTCACTACGAAACTCGGAGATTAATTGTTGAAGGATACCCAGTTCTGAATGAATTCACTTAATGTCCTCGCATGTGAAGGAGATTCGATGTACATAAAAGAAGGTTCTTTGGTCATATATGGACTTCCTAGGAGACTTGGATTGCAGAGGACTGACTAGAGGCGACGAACCCATATTAAACCCCAACATATTGCCATGGTGGTCAAACCACTCAATGTTTCATCCCCAACCAGTGGAAGTGCATCCATTTTCTTGCTGACGATGAGACGTTGAACTGGGAAGAGAGTTCTCATTGCGTTTCCTCGTATTGTTAGAGCTGCCACTACCCACACCAGAAGAAATTCACCCGATAGGAATGTGGTTCCCCCTACCGCGCTTTGAACACCCTCTCTAGCGTGACATGTTGAGCCTAGGTGCATTTACCCACCAGTCGCAATTGATATTGAACCAGTTCCCACTCTTTCCATGATCCAGGTGGATATCGGTGGCCACCCACCTATTCCATGGGCTCGAAAAACAGTTTTCCATCTTGGCAATTTTTCGGTAGTTTTTCGGGTTCCAAACTTTCACGGTCATTTTGAGGTCGTAAATGGCATTTTTTGGGGATTTGGGGATCAGGTGATTGCCAAAGGCATTGAACTAGGCCAATCAAAAAAATTTCTTCTCGGTTAGACCTTTCCAACGATGTATCGAGCACCCCAAACAAAGATTGTATGCAAAAGTTACACCCCTGGGAAGTTGACTTATCAACTACCCCCATCGGGGCCCACAAACCTTTTGGATTTCCATCTTCCGGGGTTAGGGTTTTGGATTATACTCATGTCAAAAATTCCTTTGGAGCCTCATTGTAGCAAACATCTTCTTGTGAATGCAAGTAGCCGTCACAACTCTTCTCAGAGATAAGCTGCCACCATTCTAACGAGTCTTTCACTCTGTATTTTTACAGTCTCTGTACATTTATTTCATTAATAGAAATCATGTATTTCTTTGTTTATGGCAATATTTATGTGTATTTCATTGTAATATCTTTTCTTTCATTTCATTCTAAAAAATAATCCAAATCAGTGGTATCAGAGTAGGATGCTCTTAATCGTTTTTTAGTGCATGTCCTCGATGAGGTATGAGTATAGCAATTTGGGTCTCGAGCTTGTCTCTCTTGAGGAAAATCGCTCTCGCACGACCAAGAAACCCTCCATGGCGTAAGAGAAGAAAAACAATAGAGAAAACAATTATATTAATATGCTTCTTGAGCAAGCTCCCACGTGACAGAGGGAGGAAATGATGGAGAATTTTTCCCACATCCTTCAACGCTTGCCGATAGTAGAAGGCACATATTCATCAAGCGACCACTTTGGAGGCACCTTGCCTTTCAAGGTACACGTCAATTTTGATATTCCTATATTTGAAGGTCGGATAGATGCGGATACCCTAGACAAGTGGTTAAATATGTTAGAAGGTTATTTCTATGTTCACAATTTTTCCGACAGAGAAAATATCACCTTCACACTCCTTAAATCTCTCCCCCATGTCAAGCATTGGTGGGAAACCTATTGGGAGAAAAGTTCCATAGAGGAGTCTAGAATATATGGGGCCGAGCCCACTTGGATTTGTTTTGTGGATGCGGTCAAGGAACAATATTACCCTGTTGGCAACTATGAAAACCAGTACATGAGATGGACCACACTGCGGAAAGAGAGGGGCCAAGCAGTGTCGGAGTTCACCAATACCTTCCATACCTTGCACACCAAGCTGGGTATCAAAGATTCTAAGCGACATTTGAATCTGAAATATTGTGGGGCTCTACACAGATATATCCAAACTGAAATGGATTTTCTGGATATCTCATCACTCGGTGTTGCATATTGATATGTTGTTAAAATCAAGCAAAAAATTAGGCACCAGAACAAACGAGAATTTGGATCTGCAAAACCACAACAACCAAAGTATGAGAAATATGGATCTAACAAAAAAACTTCCTGAAAACCAGTCTAAGCCACAGGAAAAGAAAGGTCACGGGAAGACGAAGAAGGAGACTGGAAAATTGTGCGATTTCCACAAAATCCCCTGGCACAACACCGATGAATGTCGCTCAAAAACATCATTGGTAGCCGAGATCAAAGACAAGGAGTCGAACCCTGATTCAAAATCTAATTCAGAAAATACTGACGGAAGACAGATCATTGACGCAAACCCCACTACTATTGTCGGAACTGCACCAATTCAACCAGAAGAACCAACAGATCCTGAAGAGGGGGAGGGCATTTTTCATTCACAAATGTGGGTGAAGGGGACCCCATTGCATTTTATTGTTGATAGCGGAAGCCAGAAGAACCTCATCTCAGCAGAGGTTTTCAAACAATTGGGATTGTCGACAACACCACATTCGCAGCCATACAACATTGGGTGGCTTCACCAGGGACGAGATCTTTGTGTCAGCCAACAGTGTTGATTGTCATACGACATCCATCCCTTCAAGGATGAGGTATTATGTGACGT
Organism: Picea engelmannii; assembly: GCA_009831015.1. Taxonomy (NCBI): domain Eukaryota; kingdom Viridiplantae; phylum Streptophyta; class Pinopsida; order Pinales; family Pinaceae; genus Picea; species Picea engelmannii. Next base: position 381,454 of record ML789759.1, on the reverse strand, counting down.
TGTCCCATTGGATGTCTGTGATGTTGTCTTGGGCCAAACATATATGTGGAAGCGCCATGTTGTTTATGAATATCGACCCCGTAGTGTCATTGTTACTTTGGGGGGTCATCTCTACAGAATACCAGAGGTAGTTCCAACTACTGTCCCACCTAAACAATGTCGCAAGGTAGTATCTCATACTACAAAATTCAGCTTCTTCACAATCTATTCAAAAGGTGAACATAAGGATACTGCAACCACTACAGCCTCGGCCCAAGCACCTTCTATCCAACAGAAGCGGGTCAGCAATACTGCAACAAAGCGCAAAGACTCCTTCTGCACACATTCATCTCATGTAGCTCGACTGGTTGAATGGATTCAACCCTGCCAACAACAGATTCATGACAACCTTCCACAAACCGAGCAGCGTGACATCTCCAGTAAGGAAAGCAAATCACCAAGATTCAGATTCAGCAAACGCTTGCCCCTCTCCCACGAGAACTCAATGCAATGGAGACCATTTCTTCCTAAGGAGGGAGGATTGATCCAGGTGGATATCGGTGGCCACCCACCTATTCCATGGGCTCGAAAAACAATTTTCCATCTTGTCAATTTTTCGACAGTTTTTCGGGTTCTAAACTTTCGAGGTCGTTTTGAGGCCCTAAACGACGTTTTTTGGGGATTTGGGGCCTAGGTGACTGTCAAAGGCACTAACCTAGGCCAGTAAAAAATTGTTCTTCTCAGTTATACCTTTCGAAAGGTATATTGATCACCCCAAACGAAGATCGTATGAAAATTTTACGCCCCTGGGAAGTTGACATACCAGCTACCCCCATCGGAGCCCGCAAACCTTTTGGATTTTCATCTTCTGGGGTTAGGGTTTTGGATTATACTTATATTAAAAAGGCCTTTGGAGCCTTATTTTAACAAGCATCTTCTTGTGAATGCGAGTAGCCGTCACATCTGTTCTCAGAGATAAGTTGTCACCATTCTAGCAAGTCTTTCACTCTGTATTTTTACAGTCTCTGTACATTTCTTTCATTAATAGAAATTATGTATTACTGTATTTCTCTATTTCTGGCAATATTTATGTGTATTTCATTGTAATATCTCTACTTTCATTTCGTTCTCAAAAATAATCTGGATCATGCCACTTGAGAGAGAATGTTGAGTTTGAATGTAGGTTGTTGAATATGTCGCCCACATGATCCAATGCTCCATTATATTTGTTTCTCCTGTCGTCATCATGGTCGTTAATTTCGCTTTGATGACCAGGTACCTGGAGTAATAAACTACAACCTCCTTCATGTTTTCCCTCACCATGTTGTGAAAAACCAAGCACCTCGAGGACCTGGCTCGATTAATGATCCAAACTGGCAGCGTGTGTCTCCCTTTACCTTCACACCTGGTTCAAGGATCATGAGGCTAGGTGTCGCTCTTGTCCAAGGCCATCTCACGTTGCATTGACATTGGATAACACCCCATTTGGGGGAGGGAACTTTTGTTATGTTAAAATATATATTTTCTTGTATTTGTATTAAATGTGCCTTAATAACATGTTGGCTAGCAAAATGATGCTAACATTTACCATTAAAAAAGGTTGTGGGTTCAAGCCTTAGTAGTATTTTCCTTGGAGACCAAACCCTCGACATAAAGTGAATTGCATTAGGGTTGTAGGAATATTAGGCTTCAGGTGGATTCTAAGAATTCTATAGGATTATTACACTGATTGCTCACTAAAGTAAGAATAGATAAAGTATTTCAGGTTTTCTAGATTTTTGGGAAGATTCTAAGACTCCTTTGAGATTGGGCATCCACTACTTGCCAAAAGTAAAATAATAGATATTTTATGTTCATAGGGTGAATGTATGCCATATCCATATGAATCTTTACTAACACGTTGAGATCCATGGATGACTAACAAGTGTCCAAACAAATTAGTATCCATGTTAGCAATAGGATGCCTCCACGTCAACACTAGGTTGGTTGATCCAAAAAGGATCCAGACAAGACTAAGGATAACTCAAAATTCACAGAAGCACCTTAGGAAGCTCAAAATGGCCTCAACAGACTGAGAAAGGGAAAACATTCAAAGTCCCTAAAACTTAGCAAAATGGGCATCATCACGAAGAGTGCATCACAAGATTCCCAACGGCGTAAATGGTTCATCAAACGAAGTTATGGATCAAAAGATATGGCCAGTCAAAGTTTGGTCAAACAATTCATGTCAACCAGGGGACACATCAACATCTGTATTGCGGGTGTTATCATGATGTCAACAACTGACTAGACAGAGTGATGTCAGCAAGAGGTAGTGTTGATGTCAGCATGCCACGTGGCAGCTCCACAGTTTGCCACATGTTAGGCAGATTTGGTGTTTTCTGGGTGCCAAGTGGACCAATGCAAAGATGCCACATGGCACCACCAGGGGCCGTCACGTGTCTCAACAACGGGCCAACACGTGGCTCAAACAACATATCGACATGTGGTGGGTGACGTTAGCGCCACATGGGTAGTTGACTGTATCGAGTAGCCAATTAGAGGGCACCACATGGATCAATTGAAAGGAGCCACGTGACACCCATAGTTTTCCCAATGAGGGTTGGGTTTTGAACGGTTTTAAAAAAAATGGTCGGTTGTCGGACCAGTCGATGTCGGAACTGGTGATTAGATTGGCTGACGACTGGAAAAGTTATAAGGAATATATATATATATATATGGTACGAGCACCGGAGGACAGAGATGGTTCGATTGGTCGGTGCCGACATCGACGACCGATCCAGCGGTCCCCCCACCTTTTCAAACACTATTCAAACAAACATACCAAAAGGGGAGTCTGAAGGATCCAAACCCCGGACCTCTAGGAACCAACACCTTAATTCGACCTCCACCCACCAGTTGGCCTAACGGCCATGTTGTTTCATCTGTTGATGTTTATTTATTTAAACTAACTTTTTTCAGTGTCGGGAGGAGAGAGCGCTCAATGGTACGACTGATAATGGTTTATGAGGCAAGGAAAGAGGATTAATTGCAGGTTGCAGGCACAAAAACCAAGACAAGATTTATCATGGGCTTGGAAGTGCCAGATTCATATTGAGGCATGGAGATAGTCATTTTTGGGTAATTCAACGCCACAAATTCAATGGTGTTGTCCATTTTCTGATATGAGAAAAAATTATGTAGCTTAATTCCAGAATGAGGTATACTTATGTATTTTGCCAAATTCTTTTGTTGAGTTAATAAAAAGGCCTACCTATTTGAGAGAAGGACCTAGAGACATAGTCCATTAGGGATAACTCCTTTATTGAGTTCTTTGTGTTCAGATTTGATGCTTATGTATATTCATTTTGAGTTTTTGCTTCTTTATGGTGCACTTCAATTTATGCTCATTTAATACAATTCTTTAATAAGTCACATTGATGGAAAGATCCTAGATCATGTTGGTCTTGGAGAAGTCATCTTTGACTTGAATTGTTGAGTGTGAATGCTTACTAGGGACAAGCATAAACAGGGTGAAGGAACACTTAATACTTTCAACCCAGAAATTGGTCGTGCACCCCAAAGGAAGAAAAGGCCGAAGAGGACAAGCATGATGAACATGAGAAAAACTTCCATATGGTCTTCTATCGCATGTCAGAAATGGTTGAGCGAATGTATGGAGACTACGAGAAGAAGATGAACAAGAAAAAGAAGAAAAATGAAGCACAAGTAGATTATAATGCTTCAATGAATCAAGAGGCTAGAGGAGACCCTCCTGAGTGTCCATCTTCACCATCGAGTTCTATCTCTTCTTCCTCTAATCATTCTTATCATTCTCATCATTCTAGCCATAAAGCTTCTTTTAAGAAACCATTATTAAAGATTGATGTAAAATTTTCTTTACCTATGTTTAATGGAGATGATAATCCTGAAAAGATAGATAATTGGATTCGACTGGTTGAATTATATTGATGTTTTCAACATATTGATGAAGAGGAAGTTAACGTGAAATTTTCCTCTCTTCGGTTGGAAGGCACTACTCTTGTATGGTGAGAGAGAAAACTTCAGGACAAAAGTAAGTGTGGTAATCTTCTTTCCTCATGGTTAGAATTTAAATCAACAATAAGGAAGCAATTTTATCCATTGGGTTATTTACATAAAGAAATGATGGAATGGCAAACTTTAAGACAAAGTAAAGTTCAAACTGTACAAAGTTTCACAGAAGAATTTAGGAAGAAACATCTTGCATTAAACATTCCTTTATATTCTTATGAAACTTTAACGAAGTATATTGGCATACTTCACAGTTATATTCGTCATAATTTACTATTGTTTAACCCCACCAATGTTGACGAAGTTTGTGTGCAAGCCACTCACCTTGAGAACAAGGGAAAGCATGTTCAAGAAGATCCCGCAAAGAAACCTTCAAATCTCCCACATAAGAAGTTTAAAAAGTTTTAGAGGAAGGACAAAAAGACCGCCACTGTAAAGAGGGAAGAAGGAAAGCCATCTTGCACTCATTACAAGAAGAATGGTCACGATGATGAACACTGTTGGAAATTACATCCAGAGAAAAGACCGAAATAGTTCGGTGGAAAGGGGAAGACAAAGACCGTTGCTACAGTGCAACACGATCTTGGTTCTGATTTAGGAGATGAAGAAAAGATCACAATGGTTGGAGTACAAGGTAAATATTCTCTTCATGCTAGTTCAAATTCCAATAATGAATCTCATGATGATGAAAGAAAGAGGAATGAATTTCTTCACATAAGAGTTGTATCTAAGCACACTAAGATAGATACATTATTTGATCTGGGTTCCCAATTAAACTTGATATCTGAAGCACTTGTCAAAAAGATGGGTCTTGAAACTAAACCACATCCAAAGCCTTATCCTCTTGGTTGGGTATGTGATAAAGAAAAACTTAATGTCACCAAACAGTGTAGGGTCAGATTTTCTATTGCTTCAAAGTTGATTGATGAAGTGGATTTGGATGTTGTATCACTTGATATATGTGGCATAGTGCTAGGGATTCCTTATCTTTATGACAGGAAAGTAGTCTTATTTCTTCATGAGAACAAATATCACCTTACTAAAGGGGGAGTGGAATATATTTTTAGAGCCCACAATAGGAGGGAAAACACCACACTTGTTAGGGCAGAAAAAATGAAGAGACTCATAAACACTAATAAGATATCTTTACTCATGGTCTTAAGGGAAAAGGATGTCGGAACATCCAACGCCTTCCAAGGATGTGATCCTTCTCATAAGAAAGAATTAATTGATATTGTTTCTAAGTATGATGATATTTTTCAGGAACCAAATGGATTACCTCCTAAGAGGGATCTAACATGAAATACATCTTCAACAATATTCTCCTCTTCCTAATGTGGGCATGTACATGATATCAATTTTAAAGATGACATAGATCAAAAAGAAGGTACAAGGCTTATTGGATCAAGGTGTCATCAGGCCCAATTCATATCCTTGTGATTCTTCGATCGTGATGGTGCCAAAGAAGGATGGCACATGGAGAATGTGTGTCTATTATTGATCCTTAAACAAAATCATGGTGAAAAATCGATACTCTCTTCCTCGTATAGATGTTTTTTTTCTTGATCATTTAAAGAATGATGTTTATTTCACTAAGTTGGATTTGCGCAGTGGATACCATCAGATTAGTGTTGCAAAACATTATTCATGGAAAATTTCCTTTAAAAACAAATAGGGATTGTTTGAGTGCTTAATTATGTCGTTTGGGCTTTGTAATGCTCCGACAATCTTCATGCTGGTGATGAATGATGTATTTAGGCCATTTCTAGATGATATTGTAATTGCATATTTAGACGGAATTCTTATATTTAGTGGGACTTGGGATGAACATGTAAGGCATGTAAAGCAAGTATTAGATACTTTGCAAAGGGAAAAGTTGTATGTAAAATTGTCCAAATGTGAATTTGGCAAGACTGCACTTGTGTACTTAGGTCATATTGTAGGAGGAGGACAATAAGAAATTGATCCTTCCAAAATTGATGTAATTGTAAATTGGCTTGAGCCCAAAAGTGTAACCGAAGTACGAAGCTTCTTAGATGAAGTCCAGTACTGGAGGAGATTCATTTCAAATTTCTCATTTATTGCAGCTCCTTTTCATGCCTTAACCAGTGTGAAGAACAATTTTCAATGGGGACGAAAACAACAAAAGGCCTTCGACAATTTGAAGGAAAAGATCAGTACCACACCAGTATTATCACTACCGAATCTTCAACAACCTTTCGAGATTGAAATAGATGCCAGTGGATATGCCATGGTTGTAGTATTGATGCAATATCATAAGCCTATCTATTACCACTCTAAAATTTTTAACCAAGATGTTGTTAACTATCTGACATATGATAAAGAGTTGTATGCATTAGTTCAAAGTGTAAAGAAATGGAAGCACTACTTGTTAGGGAAGGAAACAATCATACATACATATCACCAACCCTTACAGTATCTCCAAGCACAAACCAAGTTGCAACAATCTCGACATTACAATGGATGGGTTTTCTTCAACAGTTTCATTTGGTGATCAAATACAAAAAGGGTGCAAGTAATAAGGTAGTTGATATGATTTATAGACCTCCTATTGTTGCTTCTATTATTTTGAAGAATGCTTATTTATCTCATGATAGCTATGTGGAACAATATGTTGTTGATGAAGATTTTAAAGAGGTATTTGAGAAGCTAACCCATGGTAAACAAGTAGAGAACTATTGTTTGTAGGGAAAACTACTCTACCATATTGGAAAGATTTGTATTCCTACAAGTGAACGAGTCCATGTAATACGAGAAGCTCACACTTCTCTTGTGTCTGGGCATTTTGGGCTAGGAAAAACTATGGCTCATCTGCAAAGGTTTTGTATAGGGGTGTGTGATGTGTTCTACTTGTAAGCCCACTAATAGAAAGTTGGGTATATACTCACCACTTCTTGTTCCATCCCATCCATGGGAGAGTATCTCCATGTATTTTGTAGGGTGTTTACCAATGTCAAAAAGGGGTCATGACTATTTGTATGTTGTAGTGGATAGGTTCAACAAGATGTGTATCTTGATTCCATGTAAAAAGCAGGTCACTATTGAGAAGACTGCTAATCTCTTATTTCAATATGTTTTGGTTCACTTTGGGTTACCCACATCCATTGTCTTGGATAGAGATACTCGATTCCTTGGAGATTTTTGAATAAACTTGTGGAGAATGATGGACACCAAGTTGAAGAGGAGCACTTCTTTCCATCCACAGGCCAACAAATAGACATAGGTTGTTAACCGAACAACGGTACTTTTGCTTTGAGACTACTGCAACAAACATCCCAAGTTATGGGTTGACCAGATACCCTATGTACAACATGCTTACAATCGAGCCTTACATTCCTCCACTCAGTGTTCACCATTCGAGACATGTTTTGGATATTTACCTAAGGTCCCTTTGGACTTGATGTATGGGAGATATGTCGATTCAAATGAAGAACAAAATGAAGTCAGGGCCCACAAGTTCATTCAAAGGATCCAATAGGTACACCAAGCAGACAGGGAATAGTTGGAGAAAAGTCAAGAACAATATAAAGCTCAACATGAAAAACAAAGGGTTGATCATTAGTTCCAGGTTGGATACCATGTATGGATTCACGTCAGTAAGGAAATATTGAAGGGTGAAGGCAAGAAACTCAAGCCCATTCGATATTGACCCTTCACTATTTTGGATAAAAGAGGTAACAATGCTTTTTGTTTAGATATTCCACCATATATGAAGATTTACTCAGTTGTAAATATGGAAAACTTGAAACTTTTTGAGCCTCCCATGATCATGTATGGCTTCACATCAGCAAGGAAAGATTGAAGGGTGAAGGAAAGAAACTCAAGCCCATCCGATATGGACCCTTCACTATTTTGGAGAAAAGAGGTACCGATGATTTTCATTTAGATATTCCACCATATATGCTACTAGTATTAATGCATACACATTTATAAAGTGCATGAATGTTTATCTTTAATTATTATTTGGCAAACTTCACAGTACTTTGCATGGTGTTTCAAAAGGCATTAAGGGTATTTTAAAAGGAACGTCTTCACATTTTGAATAACATGTACATTTTCATGCGAGAGAATCTTCCCAAATTCCCAGTTGCCAATTTTTTAACCATCAACTTCATGTAGGACCCCTTTTGTTTTTTCCATAAACCACTTCATGATGTTTTCATAAGTTAAAATTGACTATTGCAAGGTAACAAAACAAACGTGTCAACATGATTTTTCGAGAAAGAACACCAATATCATATGGTCTGGAACATGTTTTTATGGCTCATGAACCATGCATATTATCCCAAACTACCCTACATGCCCTCTAAATGCCTCTAAAGGGAAGATTTGGTGAATGAGTATAATAATAGGGATGTTATAATGTTTTTCACCCCATAAAAGGGTATTAGGGACCCTAGACACGACATGAGGAGGAACACCAATATAGGGCCTAAAATGTGATTTAATGTCTTATGGGCCCTAGATATGGTCCCAAACCCACATAGGCCCTATAAAAGGACTATTTATCCCATGGATATGATATGTGCACCATTATGAGTTTTTCCACACTAATGATGAGTTTGAAGGCCCTAGTCATGGTTGGAGGATGAAAACAAATGTCTTAGGGCATGCATCGGATTTGAAGCCATCACATAGGACATTTATAATGAACCTTATCCATTATAATCCTTGCACATTAGGAATTTTATTAGGGCCTAATATGGCCCACATGTGAAAAATAATGTATTTTCCCTTAAATTCTATGCTTTATGGATTATTCATGATGCAAAGGGCCCTATAATATCAAATAGGATCACAAAGGGAATATGGAAAGCATCACTTAGTTAAGGATCTCTTAGGATTAATTATGGAGGACATATGATAGTTGTATATCAATTATTTGATAAGACATATGTATTAATAAAATGATTTTCATTACATGATTACAAAAAATATGAGAATAAATATGAGTAATTGTAGAGTTTACATAGAACACTAATGTCATAGGATGCATGCACATTATGTAAATTAAAATTTTTAAGAGGGAAAGTATCATATGTCCATGTTATCTAATGAGTTTATGTCAAATTTATTTTGTTCTAAAAAACATGGTGGTGGTTGGGATTGCATAAACCAATTAATAAAATTCATCATTTCCAAATCATTTGTCATTATGTTTCATTTTGACAATTTTTTTACACAGACTCATATTTGATGAAAATGCATGCATTTATAGATCTATTTCTATGAATTCAAAATATATGTTTTTATATAAATATTATTGTTTGATGAATTGCATGCATTTATAGATATATTTTTATTAATTCCATATATATATATATATATATA
>ML789759.1:356430-371927 GCA_009831015.1 Picea engelmannii | reverse complement strand
GTAACATGTATCATAATTTAAAAATACACGTCTATGTTTTTGCAATAAAATTTTAACACAATCATTTAAAAAAAATGACATTTTCACCTATAAACTAAAAAATATATATTGATTCTATTTGCTGGGGAATAGGTTGGAACACGATATGAAACAGAGAACACAATACTACAAATAATTGAAGAGGAATAACAAATTTCAAAAGAGAGGGTGGTGTCTAAAGACATTGTTACAACACTTAAGCAGAGCGCACTGTGATCATAACATCACCATGCATGTTTAACATCTTGATCTACATGATATGTTGCATAATATCAACTTGCATGATTGATAATGACCCAAGGGGTCTCTTTTTATAGCCTCAACATCTAATTGATTACCATAGAATCTAAAATATCTTGTCCATATGTAACCGTAAACTGTAAGAATTGACTCCGTAAAATTCACTTTGGTGAGTCAACTTGACAAGACTCGACCCGACCACCTTCGCGTCCAACTTGAAGTTGATTACTGGTTCATTTGATGCATCACCCAACTTTATTCAATTGCTAGTCTACTGTCCGGCCAACATGCACATTGACTACTCGATTGATTGGTGTGGTGTGTTGGTTGATCACTTGATCGATTGCATCTAGATGTAAGTTGACCTCTCGACCGACTGAACCCAGAATATGTGTGATGAAACATCAATACTTGATGTTCCAACACCCCCCCATTATCACACAACTCTGGAGTTTTAGGACGTGAAATTACATCATTAGAACACCCCCCCCATAATTGCAGCTTCTTGAATCCCAGACATCGTACAACAGAGCTTGATAAATTTGGCTTCGACTAAAGGTTTCATGAAGATATCAACAACCTGATCTTACGTTTTTCAATATTCAAGAGAGACAACGTTCTCATGAACCAATTGCCTCAAGGAGTGAGAATGGACCTCAACATGCTTCATATTATTGTGGGAAACACTATTTTCAACAACTTGTATGGCACTTTGGTTATCACAATATATTGTAGTTGAGGTCTGAATAGGAAGGCCGATCTACCAAAATTTGTTAAATCCATACGGCTTCATTACCTACTTGGATGATGCTGCAATATTCTTCTTTTTTAGTCGACAAGGAGACCACCTTCTATTTCTTGCACAACCACACCAAAGGTCCAGTGCTATAGAGAAACACATAACAAAAAGTGGACTTTCTACCATCACTGTCTCCATCCCAGTTAGAGACAGTGTATCCAACTAGTGAATTTGAACTGCAATAATACTTGATACAACCAAAATGAGCAGTACCCTTTAGATAGCGAACAATTCATTTGATTTATTTCCAATGGATTTCTTTTGGGTCCTACATGAACCAATAAACCACACTAACAACAAAGGAAATTTCAAGTTGACTATGAGTAAGATAAATAATACTGCCGAACAATTGTCGATAAAGTGTAGCATTGACTACGAGTGTTTGACATGTTTTAGTAAGATTCACTCCAAACTGAAAAGGAGTGGCATAAGGCTTGCAATAAACCATATTAAAATGTGTCAATGGATCCATCACATATTTAGACTGAGAAATGAAAAATCCATCACAAAGTGGCAATACTTGAAAACCCAAAAAATAATGCAGAGTGCCAAGGTTTGTCATATCAAAGGAGTCAACAAGTTGTTTCTTCAATCTAAGGATGAGATCATTTTTATTTCCGGTAATGAGTAAATCATCTACATATACAACAACAATCAGAGTGTCTCCATTGGAGTGGAGAACATACATGATATGATTAGATTCACACCGTTTGAAACCAAGTTGAAGAAATAAATTGTTGATCTTAGCATACTAGGATCAAGGAGCTTGCTTCAAACCATCAAGTGAATTCTTGAGTTGACAAACTATATTTGAATCTGTCACAAAAAAGGTGTTTTTTCCATGAAAATTTCTTTAGATAAGTCTCTATGAAGAAAGGCACTCTTCACACCCATTTGATGGATTTTCCATCCAAAACGAGTAGCAAGGGAAATGATTAGTTGAATATATCTCATCTTTGCAATAGAGGAAAACATTTCAATGTAGTCAATTCCTTCTTATTGATAAAATCTCTTCACGACGAGGTGTGATTTATGTTGGTAAACAACACCTTCAGAGGTAAATTTGGTCCTGTAGACCCATTGACATTTCACAATGTTCTTTCCTTGCGGTCGGGGAACCAAGTCCCAAGTATGATTCTTCAATAAAGAATCATTTTTTGTCTTCATGGCTTACTTCCATTCAGGTTGTCCTTCAACATATGAGTAGGTAACAAGGTTAGAGGTTTTAAGAAAATGAGTCATCAAGGAAACATTGACATATTGCTTTTGACTTCAAGTTTGACGTCCATAGGAGGCATCTACGACATTAGATTTGATAGCTTTAATTGTTTTGTCAGCCCATAGGGGTAGACAAGAAATAGGTGAACCAAATTTCACTTCATCAGGTTGATCATAAGTCAGAGGGTCTTTAGTCGATGGACTAGTTGAAACAAATGACGATGAACTAGTTGACTCAGAGGTCGACAATCTAGTCGAAATAGGGAGAAACTTTGATTGTCCAGTCGAAGGACTAAAGAATGGAACATAAGCACCAGTGTCAGAGACAACATCAAAGGGATCATCCTATAATAATCTAGAAGAAGCATTCAACAATTTAATTTCAAAAGACTTCTCATTAAACGGAACATTACGTTTGATAATGATTTTTCATTTGACAGGATCAAACAATCGATAGAGTTTCAACTCTTCAGATTATCCCATCATGATGCAAGCATGAATCTTTGCATCCAACTTCTTTCTGCAATCATCTGGAATGTGAGCCCAAGAAACACATCCAAAAAAAAAGAGATGGTCTACTGAAGGACTCTTCCTATACCATCCTTTGACTGGAGTCATGGAATGAACAACTTGAGTCGAGATGCAATTGAGAAGATAATTTTCACAGTATACCACTTCATCCCAAAATCAAGGAGGAAGGTATTTATCCTGCAAAATACATCTATCAATTTCAACTAACATCTGATTCTTGCATTCTTCAACTCCATTTTGCTGAGGCGTGTGAGGAACTGACTACTACCAATCAATACCAAATCGAAGTAGGTATTCTTCAAAGGGTATATTTACATACTCACCACCATTTTCTGATCTCAAACATTTGATGGGTTGATCACATTTATTTTTAGCAAAGGCCTGAAACTCATTGAAATTTTCAAAGTTCCAGTAGGTTATGTGCTCGCCATGTTTTTCTATATTTTAATGGTTCCTAATGATGCTTCCCAATCACACATCCCTTATAGACACGTTTAGGGGGAAACACCTTTGGCAAACCAACAACCATAGTCTAAGTTGTTAGTGTATACATATATCAAAAATTCAAATGTTTGAGTCGCTCATTCCAAATTTGACTTCTCTAATCAGTGAGAGAAAGAAGTGTAGTCGGTTCAGGTTCAGGTTGAGTAGAGTCACAAAACTTGTACAAACTATCCATCGGGTTAAGAAGCTCAACAGTGACAATCAACTTTCCTTTCTTCACATCATGACCATAGAACCGATCTAGCCAAAGTTCAACAATATTTCCCGTCTATTTCAACTGAGAAACAAAAAAAATATTGGCAATGAGGTTTGGAACATGATAGACATCGATGATTTTCCCATGTCGACAAGCTACATCACCCTGACCAACAACATCTAGAGTAAAATAATCAACAACATATATTTTACTCTCCTTAGATTTAATTAGTCTCGTGAATAAAGTGGCATCCTTGGCCATATGATGAGTACACCTAGAGTCGACAACCCATTCATTCTATGAAAAGTGAGACAACAAGGCCTAAGAAGTCCTGACTTGGAACGTGAAATTACCAGCAGGTCGACAAATAAATGACACATCTCCTTCAAGGTGTTTAACCTTCTCCTCTAATTTGTCTTGCTTCTTATAGAATTTTTTCTCCACATGTCTAGCCTTTCCACAATACTGACATGTCTTATTATTTTTGACTTCGTTGTGGTTGTCTCTAGGGTCCTTGGTCAAGATATGCAAGTTTCTATGTAGAAACATTAGACTACACTCTATTCCAGGAATCCATCTTTCCATTTCCCTTGAGAAAGTTGGCCTAGTGTTTACCACCAAGCTTACCTTGTCCAAGCAATATACGTTGACCAATATTTAAAATACCACAAAAGATTCAAATATATAATCCTTACCATATTCCTTGCATGCTTTCCAGTTGGTGCAGAAAGTTGACACAAACACATCGAATGATGTTCTCAAGTTCACCAGGACCAACTCGATGAGTTGTCCATCCTTCTTTAGATAATTCTTTCCACATTTACCCAATTTCAACTGGAGTTTATTGACACACACCAAATAGTCCTCCATTCTCTCAAAGGAATGAGAATCAAGAGAGATCAACTCTTTCTCCAATGACATGGCATGGATCTCTTTGACTTGGTTAAACACAATATTCAACCTCTTCCAGACTTGATGAGGACAGTCGATTCCACTAAGGTGAAAATGAATCTTTTGCAAGATGTAGGTTGTTATGACCCCCACATCCTCATCCTTCTTTCTATCAACAACATAATTTTCATGATCGTTTGTTGGATATGGAATTGTCACCTTTGTATACTACCATAGTCCCTTACTACTCAGTAAGGTTTCCATATCTCGTGCCCATACTGCATAATTTGATTGGTTCAAAATAATAGGATCAATCTTCAAATCCATGTTTGATATCTAGATAGACTAGTCTATTTCAATGTTCCAATCAAGAAACCACCGACCCAGAGTCAATCACACAATAGATCTGACTCAACAAGGTTTGCAAATAACAAGTTGAGGTTTTCAAACCATCAACTACGATACCATGTTGGGGAATAGGGTGGAACACGATATGAAACAGAGGACACAAAACTGCAGACAGTCAAAGAGGAATAACAAATTTCAAAAGAGAGGGTGGTTTCTAAAGACGCAGTTACAACAATTAAGAAGAGCGCACTATGATCATAAAATCACAGTGCATGTTGCACATCTTGATCCACATGATTTTTTACTCGATATCAATTTGCATGATTGATAATAACCCAATGGGTCTCTTTTTATAGCTTTAATATATAACTCATTTCCATACAATCTGGAAGATCTTGTCCACATGTAACAATTGGTTGTTAGATTCAACTCCGCAAAATCCTATCCGTCGATTAATATTGATAGGACTCAACCTGACCACCTACGTGTCCAACTCGTAGTCGATTGTTGGGTTGGTCGATCCACCTTCTGACTATCTTCGACTTTTGGTTGACTGTTCGACCAATAGTCACGTCAACTACTCAACTTACTGGTGTGGTGTGTTGGTCGATCACCCGATCGACTGTATCCATATGTAAGTCAACCTCTCGACTGACTAAACCCGGGAGATGTGTGATGAACCATCAATTCCTAATGTTCCAACACTATTAACACCTTTATTAAAAAAAATATTATTAATATAAAGTGAGGTGCATTTTATAGTCTAATATGACACTTGGCATAAGTCATCCCAATATAATATTAAAAAAAAAGAACATCCCAATATGGAAGATATTTGTACCATCACTACTCATAAATATAATAATTATAAATTTAATTATGAACAATTATTATAATGTTATCAATAAAATAAATGAGAAAATATTTTTTCATAAAAGTATTTTTTCTTTGTAAACATGTTTAATCAACATATTGTATCTTGCTGGAAATTAAACAATTCACCTTGAAGAAGAATTTAACATTATATGGCATTAATAATTATAAGTTTTTGGCATTAGTAGTTATAAGTTTTTTCAATTACAATTCAAAGTAAACAATTTCATAAAACTAAAGTTAAACATTATATGGCAACTCTAAATTCTAATAAGTGATACATCTTTAATTTAATATAAAAGTAGAGAAATCATTAATGTACTTATAATACATTTTATAAATCAAACAACAACAACATCAACAACAACAACATGATTTGAAAAACACAATATATGTGTGTGCTATATTTTTTATAGCACACTGGTGCGTTTGAAAGCGCACTAGAGAGGTTGTTACGTAAAATTGCATCGAGAAACAATTTAATTGACAAAGTACGTATGAAAACTTCCACAATTAAAGTTTTGCGGAGATTGTGCTTTGTAGAGGAAATAACTCTTCGAAGCCCATAGATGGATGTATTTCTATAGGGTAGGGAAGACAGGTATTCCCATATTGATATGTATCTGTACCAACCAGTGAAAGGATGGAAGGTACACAAGTCGTATGCTTTCCCAGCTTGATATTAGGGGAAGTACCGTGGGGTGTGAAGAAGGTATCTTGGCTATGATGTGATGGTTGCTACCAGGTAAGCCTTACCATTATGCTTCAAATAAGGGGTGTCTTTATACCCATTCTCATTAGCTTCCACATCCATTGTTGTCTCAGTCTCAGTTAGTCACATTTGATACATGATATGTCATACCTCATGTTGGTCTGTAAGGTTCCACTTATACCTTGATTCTAGTGAACCTCCCCCTATTGACATGAACACCTTTATTCCATGGGATTGGTTTAGAGGATTTGTGTACCTTGTTCTTATTTCCATCATTGGTTGGTCACCTCAGAGTAGGCAAAGAGAGTCATCATTTCTCTTTGACATGGTAATCTCTCACGTGCTCAACTCCATCTCATTAGAGCATTGTTGATATTTATACACATAGATGGTACCATTGTTCCAGTTCCAGTCGAAGACCACCAAACATGTATGGATCTTTACATCATTTTTTGATCCTCCGAGGTGGGAGTTGTGCCTCTCATAATTCAACGCATGGACTCGATCCTTTGTCAATTCCTCAGTGTTCTGCCTCACATAACCTCCTCCATGGGTTTCTCAACTTTCTTCAAGATATTGTCCTCATCCTTCCTATAGACATAATATGAACTTATGTCAATTCTCCTATAAATCGCACACCTACACCTCCTCTTTTTCTCCTCAAGGAAACTTATCAAATAACTCTTATTAGGATGGGGAGGAATTCCATAGCCCCAAAGTATTTGTATCCAATTCCCTTGTCGATGAAATTGATCACATCAACTTCATTCCCTTCCAAGTCTGTAATCTTGTCCCCTACTTTGGAATAATTAGGATAGCCAAGATCTACGATCAGAGCTTCCCAATTCCCCTTTTCCATGTTCAACAAGAAAGAACGTTGGTGGATGTATTAATTATATAATTATGTCAATCTCAAGAATTACATAAGCTCCATAATGTATATTTAATAGAAGTTAAGAAGCACAATTGCAAAAACAACCATTGATCCATAAGCTTTGTCAGCATGCCTTATTGCTAAATATTAAGAATTTCCTTGGCCTCGATGTGCTCCTCCATAAGATCCTCACCCATGTACTTACTAAGAAGCTCATCATGTTTCTTCTTATCCACAACCATGTGCTTGATCACTTTCTCATCTAGAAAGGGAACATGGGAAAAAAACTCTCGCTCTCTCTGCTGTTAGTTTCCCTTGTCCCGCTCTCCCATTTCTTCCACCACATCCTCATATTCCTCGAATTGGACCGGCTTAATGGAAATGAGCTCTCCTCTCTTGATCGTCAACCTAACCTCCTTATGTATAGACTCAATTCTCTACCACTCCCTCACTTCTCTGGCCCACATCTCTTCCTTTGCGGGCCACTCGACTTTCTCCAAGATATCGTTCTTGTCATCCATGTCGCCATAATAAATTGCATCAATTCTCTTGTAAATCACATACCTAGAACTCCTCTTCTTTTCCTCAGGGGGATTATTGAATATCTCTTTGATGTCAGGGAGGAATTTTCCAGCCGCACCTGCACAATTGATTGTTGGAAGATGACATGTTTCAATATTCTAGTGACCAATTCTACACGTGTGGCTAGGACCCTCGCCATTGTCAAAGAGATATTTGATAAGCCTCGCGAGGCGAAGAAGAGGAGGTATATGTATGTGATCTACAATCAAATTGATGCAAGTTATTATGGTGATAGGGATGATGAGAAATATATCTTGGAGAAAGTCGAGAGGCCCACGGAGGAGGAGATGCAGGCTAGAGTGTCGAGGGAGTGGTAGAGGATTGAGTCTATCTATAGGAAGACCAGGTTGAATATGATCAATATTGGGAGCATAATTTCCATTAATCCAATCCTATTTGAGGTAGACGAGGATGTGGTGCAAGAAATGGGAGAGCAGGGCAAGGGAAACCAACAATAGAGAGAGCAAGATTTTGTTTCCCATGTTCCCATCCTGGATGAGAAAGAGATTGAGCACATGGTTGTGAAGAAGAAGAAACATGACGAGTTGAATTATTATTAACTACATGGGTGAGGATATCATGGAGGAGCAAGTCGAGGCCAAGGAAATGCTTAATATTTAGCGATAAGTCATGCTGACAAAGCTTATGAATCATCGATTTTTTTTCCAAATGTGCTTCTTCACTTCTATTAAATATACAATATGGAGCTTAGGTAATTCTTGAGGATAACATAATGTTATAATTAAGACATCCATCAGGGTCCTTTCTTGTTGAACAAATCATAGGGGCATTGGGAAGCTCCGATCGTAGAGCTTAGTAGTCATAATTATGCCAAAGTAGAGGCCAAGATGATAAACTTGGAAGGGAACAAAGTTGATGTGCCTGGTACCACCGTAAAGGGCCTTGTTTATAGATACTTTGGGGTTAAGAAATTCCTTTGCATCCTCAAAGAGTTATTCAATAATCCCCCACAAGGCAAAAAATAGGAGGTGTAGGTATGCGATCTACAAGTGAATTGACACCAATTCATATTGTAGCTACAAGAATGAAGAAGAAAATATCTTGGAGAAAGTTGAGCAACCTGCAAAGGAGGATATGTGAGGCAGAGAACTGAGGAAGTGGCAGAGGATCGAGTCCATGCACTAAATTATGAGAGGCATTGAAGCGTGACCTATGTTTTTTCCTCCACAAAGAAAAACCTCCACAAAATTTGATGGAGGTTTGCATATGTATTTTGTGAATTAAATTTTTTTTCTTCTAGCTGCTACTATGCTCGTCATCGTCAATGTATCTAATTCACATAAATATTTTTCAGGCACATATATATAGATAAAATGAATCTAAAATATGAAATATATATATATATATATATATATATATATATATATATAACTAATTTGCATTTATCAAAGACTGAAATTAGTTTCTGTTTGCAAAAAAAAAGTGAAAAAGTAACCAGTGATATTAACAAAAACATACGCACCGCTTCCAGGGCTACCTATTAGACATAAGGCATTGCACAGAGGTGTGGTAAATATAACACATTGGTGCATCATTGTTAGTCAAGCACCAGCATATATAGAAACATGTTGTGATATATAATGCACTAGTTAAGGGTTGTCATACAAAACGACCCGCGATGCCATTTCACATATGAACTGTCTAACTCAGGGCGACTAGTTCTATGGAACACACCGTTGTAGTAGATGTTTTTAACGTTAAACCAAGCGGTGTGCTTGGTTATATTAAACACGTCGACTCTTTATGTTTTTTTTAGCATTAGACGCTTTTAACCAGCACATTGTATTTTCTTGATGCACCGCTAACAAACACGTTTTAAAAGACACACCACAATGATAATTTTTAACTCACTTAACCGCACTAGTGCGTTTCGTTGAATGTAACACACCGAATCTCCATTTTAGCTTTGTATGCATTGATACCAGTGTGTTTGTCTTATAATGCACTGGTAACGGGGTATCCCATAAAACAACCCAATATGCTAAATTTAATTATTTATTTTGCTCGTTGTGTTGTAGTACACATCACATCTATGTTTGATTTATTTGACACACCGTGAAGGAATTTTTTTTTTTTCAAAAAATGGGGAGTGTGTTTGATCAATAGAACGCATTGGTGTGTTTATCTCAATTAGAGCACCGATAATAGGGAATCCCATAAAATGAACCAATATGCTAAATTGTTTTGTATTTTGATCATTGTGTTGTAGTACACATCACCAGTGCATTTTATTTATTTGACGCACCATGAAGGAAAATTTTTGTTTCAAAAAATCCCCGGATGGGGTGTTAGTGGACTCCCCGTGGCAAGGAACGGGACTGGACACGGTGCAATGCCACACGCAGGCACGTGACCAGCTCGTGCAGTAGGACAATACCATCCCGGGGGAGTTAAGGCGTTTAAATTCGCCATGATGTTCGAGGTTAGGGGCATTAACGCCACCCTTTTCTCCTCCGCAAACTGTATAATGGCTTGGCTCGTTGCATTTTTTATTCCACCAGGCTTGCGTTCAGAAGGTCTCCTCCCTTCACGCTGCAAGCATAACCAAGCATGCTCTGAAACCTTCTCCACCGCCTATCTGCAACTCTGGCTCCTTCTTCCACGCTCTGAAACCTGTTCACCTACACCCATGAAAGAAAGAATTAGAGGGAAGCCCAAGCGAGGCTCACCATGGAAGCCCCGCAGACCTCCGCTCTCGCCCTCAACCTCCCCGATGACAGGCTCCTCCACCCACCCCCCAACTTTGTCCCCAAGCGCCACCCCATCTCTTGCACGGTCTAAACATCTTCGCACTTCGACCACCCAGCCACCTCCGCAGTCGACGCTCCCACATGCCATGGCCACCATCCCGCACGGGTCGCCTACGATTCCTCGTTGTCCTCAGGACCCCGGGATGCAATTCTTTGCGACCATGTCATTCCCTGGATCCTCGAGTACCTGGAGAAATGCACCACAGGCTTTTGGCGAGGCCAATCGACTGCGTCTCCACCATGCGGCCCACCCCGACAGCGAGCATTTCAGAGAAAGACTGGGCATACTGTATGATCTAGTCTTCGAACTCAGAAGGGAGGTGGCGGATCTCAAGTTTCGATTGCAAGCCACCGAAGACAATGTGCCCACCTTTCTACAAATCCTCTCGACCATGCAAATGGAGCTCTCCTCGGACCCCACTGACACCACACCGGAGGAGGAAATTGACACTGAGATAGATGATATGCTACGACAAGCAGCAACGAGGCAGAAGGATGCAGAACACAGCGGCCCCGCTGAGCACAAGGAGCGTGAGGAGCGAAAGGAGAAACGTGGGGACGACCAGCTGATCAACACCGAGGCAGAACCATGGGCAGAGTACCTCAACGCCGCGTGGTTGGGCTTTTCGCCAGGTGTCTAGCTCTCTTTTGTCAGATACCCAGTTTCTTTAGGCTCCTAGGCCAGGTGGCATTTAGTATGAACTTTGTTTGTTTTATAAGTCAGCAACTGTCTCAGACTGGTGAATTAGGAGCTGACTGGACTGGTTTCCCCTCTGTTGGGGCAGTCCAGTAACTACAACCTATTTCTTTTTGTATTTTGAAACCTTTATTCAGCTCTAGCAGGCTCTACATATAATATAATTTTCTTACTTACAAAAAAAAAAAAAAAATGTTTCAAAAAATGGGTAGTGTGTTTGATTAATAGAACGCATTGGTGCACTTCCTAGCATCTTAGTGGTGCTTACCATATGACACATTGCGCTAATAATTTGTGAAAATTTGGCTCAGTGCCATGCTGTTTACATTACCGGTGCGTTTTTTGGATCTAGGCGCACCAACAGGTGAATTTTTTTTATATCAACTTAAGCGGTGTGATGTGTTAATATAAACACGCCAATGGTACCATGCTATTGGAGCATTAATATTTTAATTAACAGTTTGTTTTGTTGTCAAGAGCACCAATTACAGAGTTTCCACCGAAACACCGTAGCACCCTGGTGCGTTTGGTTAATATAAATGCACCGCCGACACAATTTTTACAAAATGTGTTCACGGTGGTGCATTATCGTTATCTGAAAGTACTAGTTTGATATAGTTTCCATAGCATTGGCTTAATTTTTAGCAGTGTGTCACATAGTATAACATACCAGTGTGGTTTGTGTTAGTATGAGAACTGCTCTGTTATATTGATTCATTGCAAATTAAACGGTGCAATTTGTTACTAGGAACACATCGGTGCTACCGTGTTATTGAAGCATTGTCATTTTTTTTAATGGTGCATTGTGAATCGTAGAGCACCAAACATCAGATTTCAAGGGAAACGCTCCTCAATGTCAAATTGGTCAATATTTGTTTCGGTGTGGTTTTCCAATTTAATTGCACTAGTGCATTTCTTTAAAATGGTTTCACCACTTATATATATTTCATGTGTGATATTTTAATGGTGCACTTGGTTAAATGGAATGCGCCGGTGCTTCTGAGTTCAAAAAGTATTGACACATTATTTATTGGACATTGTCCTTTATAACACACCATATTTGGGTCGTTTAAGAAGAAGCACCGATTAATGTAAAACTTGGATGCACCGGAGGTGCTGCTTACTATGAAGTTATCACATGATGCACTGTATCCGGGTGAGCCAAATCGAAATAACGCATCATGTGGAGTCAGAATTTTTTTTGTTGAAAAAAGTCCCAAATTTCAAACTAAATTCAAATTTTAAATTCATGAAAATGGAAATGGGAAGGTAATAAAAAAATTACCTAGACTCTTATGTCCCGAGGAAGCATGCTTCCACTGTTGAGAGGAAATGAAAATTTGTGATGATTTTCAAAAATTGGAAAGTTGTGGGATATCGACTAGTGGAGTTATCCACATCATTGAAGAACACTAGAAATAGGGAGTCCATGTAAATATAGTAAGTTGTAGTGCTTTCTTGAGAGATTAGAAGCACTGGATGAGGTGTCACAATAAAATGCAGTCTAGTAAATTCTTTTTATTTACCCATATCGCGGTGTGCCATTGGACATTGTGTATGCACCTGTGTGTAAGATTCAATGGTATCGGTGCACTTTGATTAATGCTTGTTATTTTTTTATAACTTACGATCGCATGTTTGAACATCTACGTGCCAGTGAGTTATGTTTTAGTTGATCACTTAGGCATATGTACCATATAGTCGCACCGAACAAAATTATCCGCAAAATTTGTTTGATCGCTCGTGTCTACTAACAACCTTCATTATGAACAATGACCATGCATTTGAAAATTTTAGCATCATTGCAATATGTTTAGATGTGCATCAGTGAGGATATGCTTGAAAGGCACATAAAAAAAAAACCTCCACAAAAACCTTCGGTCGCTAACAACCTTTGTTATAAACTACCAAGGGATAATTTTTTTGGGGAGGTTCCGTAAAAACATCTACAAGAAGTTGTTCACCTTGTAGTGTGTATGGCTATAGGGATGCAAACTATTAACCTAGCTATAGAATTAATAGTGTTGGAGAGAGAATTGTATAACCATATATACATAATGAGAGAAGTAAAAACCTTGTAAACGAGCCTAATATGTAGGCTCAGTGTGACAAAGAGAGTCGAAAAAATATGTAGCATGAGAAAGGAGTGAGTGAACTACATCATTGGCCTTCAACATTGGCTTTGATTTCATTGCTTGAACCATTCTTCTCTTGCTTTAGTTTGGTGAGAAGGACTTTAATATGTGAGAGCTCTTTGTTTTTCCTAAGTAGCTCCTTAGAGAGTGGAGTGAGGCTAGAAGCGATAAAAGATCTATGTAACACATCATTCCCATAGTAGTTTTGAATATAGTGCATTTCCATCGAGTATTCATGGAGTCTTCCATAGGAAAGTTAGAGAGGGGAGGCTCCTCTATTTTCTTTCCTTTTGTAGCTAACCAGTCTTCCTCATCCATCCTAGCAACCTCAGAGAAGGTTGTATCTGAATGAGAGTGTGTGAACTTGAGAGAATTTGCTTTTTGTAGGTTTTAAAGAAGTCAATATGCCTCTCTCAAAGACACCCTCATTTAATTAATCCTCGCTATATTCTTCTCTATCAAACACTAGGGGAGCACTATGTTTTTTGGGGCACCCCACAGACCTACATGTATCCTTACCCTTACTTGGTAGAGAAGGGGCTTTTCCTTATCACATCCTTCTATTTTTCTAAAGCTCAAGGTTTTCCCATATGTTGTGAGGGGAATTTTGAGGTGAAAAATGGGTATCAAAACAAAAAATGTACTGTCAAAATAAACTTTAAAAGAACCAATAGGACTCAAGATGATGATGTCAACCATACGGGTAAATATTTTTGGAGGGAAAGGAAGAAAGCTATTTTTTAGTCATATTTTCGACTTATCTCCTTATAGCTTACTCAAATTTCAAGTGTAGGAACTCGTTGGATGCATAATCAATTCTTCATCCAACGAGTACCTACACTTGAAATTTGAGTAAAATATAAGAACATAAGTCAAAAATATGATTAAAAAAGTAGTTTTCTTTCTTTCCCTTTGAAAATTTATTATTTTAACTATTATTTTATTATTTTCCTTCGAAGGCCCATTTTAGACCTCAAAATTCCTCTAATATGATAATGGGGACATGGCCTTCCATTGATGTGTGAAGCTGAGTAGACTAGGGATTGGACAAACAAAAATAGAGGGTAGACCCAATATGAGACTGAACAATTTCCTTAGGAAAATGGTATAAGAGTTGGTTAGCAACAATGACTATGGAGACAACAATGAAGAGATTTGTAATTGTGGATCAACGACAAGACTTACCAGAATTTCATAGAGAACGTATAGTGATAAGTTCACATCCCAAAGATCATTGTGAGTGTCCATACCAATTGAAATCTTGTCTTTATTCCTCTACAATGCGATCTAGAAATGATGTACAATGAACTATAGGTTATAATGGGTTGTGATGCTCTTTGTATTAATCATGATTAGAGAACCATGTCAAACCTACCATAGGTTGTAGAGTGATACAACCATGAGTGCAGAGAGGATCAAAGGGAATGTTTGAAACATCATAGTCGAACTGGAGCTACATAATGTAACCTTCGCTGTATGTACTTACTTCAGTAGCTAGTGGCTTGCTTGTACCATAAGCGTCATCACTAATGATATCCTCACTCTATCCTATTAGTCAATGTGAGGATTGTCTGTAAAGAAAGAGTTCAAAGTGGAACTTAAGAAAAATTATATTAGAGAAAAATTTGGAAAAAAACATTAACATGGAAGTGCCTTCTATATCATACTATAAGACCCAATAAAAATGTTCTAAATTTCAAACAAAATGCATGTTGAGTATTTTAGTGGAAATAAAAATAGAAACCCGTTTTTTATTAAGTTTATCTGAATGTAAGTTCATTAAAAATATCAACTATGAATACTTATTAGATGCATCTAAATTTTACATACTAAAAACATCTTCACTTTATACTTATATTGAACTTACAATAAAATAAATTGAAAATACATGATTTTTTTCATAAAAATCATACTAATTCAAACTTTAAACCACAAAATATTTTTTTTTTAGGAGAACATTATTTTCAAACTTCCTTGATAAAAATTCAATTCAATATTATTACAATAATAACAATAACCATAGTGAATAGTTCAAGTGTACTCTTTCAACCAACATTTCTACTTGAAACTTATTTTCTAAACAATAT